>MU709126.1:20087-30216 GCA_026770625.1 Nicotiana glauca
TTCCAATATCTGGAGCAATATCTCCATACCATTGCAAGAGTTCAAGAAAGATACCTCTATTTGTAGAAGATTGACTCTCATCGTGCCCACGAAATGGCAATCCTAGTCTCAAAAGAAACCTAGCCACATCGATTGAAGCACTCAAGCGATGTCGAGACTCACTTTTTTCTTTCTCGGATTGCTTTTCAAAAGAAGTGCGAATTGATTGTGATTGATTCATTAAATCAAGCATCCTATTGAAATACTTGTTGTGGATGCTATCTACCTCTCCAACATGAGCTCTAAATCTTTCTATAGCCTTGTTCCAACCTTTAAAGCCATTTTTTGTAAAAGCATCCCCCATATTTCCATGAATTTCATGTTCATTTTTGAATAAATAACAACACAAACAATATGCAGCATCTTTTGATATACTGTACTCCAACCACTTTGAATGTTGACCCTTAAACCAACCAGGATAAAACTGACGCATTGTCTTCCCAAACTTAGTTTTAGGAAAATCATGACTCGTAGGCTGGCAAGGTCCTATTTGAATATAATATCTTCTAATTTTATCTCGTATGCTATATTCTGCAATGGACTTCCTATCCCCCGGGTCAGTATTGGGAGATCCTAAATTATTATCTGAAAGAGATATATCCCTTTGAATTTCCGGGGCTACGGATGACACAACAGATGAATGAGTAGAACTAGAACTTGATTGCCCAACTTTTGATCTTGTGACAAACTTATCCATCTCGACACAAAAGATTGATGAAAAATTCCTACAAATAATATTTAGTTCAATTTAATTTCATCCGAAATTTATTACACATAATTTAATTAATTTCTATTGGGAAAATCATTCCCCGCAATCAACAATACAAACAACACGGTAATAACGATATGACTATTTAATTTTTCGAAAGACAAGATGAAAACTTACAATTGCTGAAGCAATGAGCTGATGAACACAATTTCATCAATCGCACAATCCTCCAATATTAATAACCTGCATATATTCTCAAAATTAAGTTTTATAATCAAGCAAGTTGGTAACAAAGATAATATTTTTCATTGAATCTGCTTTCAAAGAATAAGCGATAAGCATGAAAAAAATTCAAAATCCTTCTAAGAATATTTTAAATTTCTTACTTCAATAAAAATACCAAATCTTATTACCTTGTACTGTGTTCTGATTTAGAGATTGTTCTGAATGACCGGAGAGTTTGCTAATTGTTTCATCTATTTTGTTCTTCGTTTTTCCCTTCTCTACGTTCTTAATGAGAAGAAGGGTTTACTCTTAAAGTTTTCTGTAAGATGGTAAAAATGGCATTTCTTATATTTAAATCTAATTAATTATTGATATAATAAAGCCTAAAGGTGAAAGGGAGTAGGAAAAGGAAAAAATAAAAACTAAAAAAGGAAAATTTAGTTCAAAAACAGAGGAATAGGAAAAGTATAACTTTTCCACAAAAGTCAAAAAGCTAACAAAAAATACTAAAACGTAACAATCAGCCTAAACTAAAACCTAAAGGGAATAGGAAAAGTTTAACTTTTCCACAAAAGACAAAAATCTGACATTCAAAAATATAAAAAGAAGTGCAGTGAGTCAGTAACGAGAATCGAACCTGGGTCTTGCTTTCAGCAAAGACTTTAACTCCCACTTCAGAACCACAGCACCCATCAGTCGTTTTGTTTAATGGGTGCTCACTAAAATATTATATCATATTTCTTATATTTTTGTTATAGCTATACCTAGTTTACGTCAAGGTCAATGGGTGCTTGAGCACCTAATATTACCATGTAAATCCGCCCCTGAGTACTAGAAGAAATCAAAATTGAAACAGTGATGTGTCCCTTTTTGAGGAACTGCTGATCATCAGATTTTTAGGTGTAGGTATTAATTATTATATAGGGATAGTGAATAGGTTACGGATATGGGTCTAGAAATTATGGGCTTCGTAATTATGGACTAGGTCCAAAAATTAGGTTTGAATATGAGTTGCTCTAGTACAAATTTTATTTTTTTCACGCGAACGAAATTAAAATACGACCTCATTTATTAATTAGTCCTACTTAAATAAAATAACTATTAAAATAAGACTGATCGTTAAAATAAACTATTTTTTGGTATTTTTCAAGATTAAAAATGACTACAACACATTAATGCAATTATTTTTGTAATTTTTATTTTCTTGTAATAAAATAAAATAAAAGAGTCAAAATTAATTAAAATAACTATATTAGGCCTAAATTAAATATTTACGTGCTAAAATATGAAAAATTTTGGGGAGGGTAAAAAATCACATGTCTACAATCATGACATGCATTTTGGACTTAACGGCCTGATCTATCAAACTGATCAAACCTTCCCTTTTACTATTCTTATGACCGTTGGAGTCGTGCTTGTTCGTGCCAATCCTTTGTATCAGCTTCATGACTCACTTTCGACTAGTTGTGCCCCAAGGGGTTTTTACCAACAAGTCTCTCTTATTTATTCATCTCTACTTATCGTCGCCTTACAATACCCGTGAAGGTTTTCACTAGCAAGACTCTCTTATTTTTTTATTATTTTTTTCTTTTTGTGTGAGCAACTTGACAGTGTTCTATGTCATGTGACAACTATTGCTCATTGCTTGCGTCTCTTGGCATTCTTGAAGGCATATTGGGAGTTGGAAAGAAGTGTCGGCATGAAGGCTCAAAGTAGACTCAAAATGAAGGTTTGTAGACTTACAACTCTTGGAATTGTCTCTTTCAAAAGTAAAATAAAATCTGTGCTCCTGTTCCAGATACTGGGGATTTTTGGATTTTTGTTTTTACTCTTATTTGATTGGACCGAACCGTGTAATGCTGCCTACATATCATTTTTTAAGGAATTAGGTCGAACGTAGTTCAAAACATTTGACCTAACTAAAATTATTTTCATCTTTCTTTCTGTTTCTTTTTCCTTTCTTTTTTTTCTTTTTGTTTTCAAAACAAGTTTCCTCAGCTTCTATTTTTTGGGGGCATGGACCTGTGACAGTTCTTTTCTTCTTTATTTTTTCACTTGAACTTTCTAAGAATTGCCCCAGTTTGTACTCTTGGGACATGAACTTTTCTTTTCTCTTTCTTTTTTCTTTTTTCTTTTTTCTTTTTTTTTTGACTCTTTACTCTAAACTTAATTCCAATAGAGGGTGGCCAAAGAAAATGACACAAGCTCAAAAGGGGGTAACAAAGGGTATAAAGTGTTTGGGTAGCAGAAAAAGGGCATCCCAACTTCGAGAACGCCAATTAGTATCCTTTCGCGATCACATCATTGATGAACATGCCTGTCTTCTTGGGTCTTTTCAGTATAAAGTTGTATGAGCAATACTTGCCTCGCTGTGAATGACCCTTGTCAATTTGGGTGATTTTTCTTGGATTTTGTCTTGATGTAGAAAATGCATTTTGCCACTAACTGATCCATTTCAAGTTGTCTAGAATACACCTTTTATTGAAAAATACTTTCTATCTCTTAGTGCTAAATAGGCTTCAACCCGTCCGATTATCCTTAAGCCCGATCTTCTGAATAATTCAAAGGATAGAGATCCTTAACTTCCATTAGCATAACTGTTTCGGTTCCATATAAAATTGGCTCATGCTTATTTTTCAAATGTTTTATGTCTCTATTCACCTTCAAAATTGTCTCTTTCTCACTTATCCAATTCAAGATCAAATCAATTTTCTAAGATCTGGCCATAAATTTAGCATGCATGTCATTTCACTAGAAATAGCGTGAAAAGAACTATGCACAAAATGGCTGGCTAATTTTTTTTATTGAATAAAGGATAGAAAGGTCTGATAGCATAAAAAAAAAGAAGAAAAGACAACAAAATAAGCTACCATAACTAAAGGAGGAGTGACTTTACAGTTACTAAGCGACATCTTAGCCACACGCATTCGCACATCAGCATGTGATGACCCGACCAGTCATCTCATGAGTTATCACTCCGTTTTCCCCTATTTTTGCTTCTTTATGCTTCGTTATCCATGTCTTATGTGGTCGAGTTGATTTGGTTTGTGTTGGAGTAGATTTGATAGGAAATAAGACACTTAGTCTCTTTTAATAAGGCTTGGGTTGGAAAAAGTCAATCGGATGTTGACTTATGAGTTAAAGGGCTCGAATGTGAATTCCGATGATTCGGTTAGTTTCGGGAGGTGATTTGTGACTTAGTAGTGTGATCGGATGTGGTTTTGGGGGTCCGGTATAGAATTAGGCTTGAATTGGCGAAGTTAGTATTTTGGCGAATTCTGGTTGATAGGTGTGATTTTGATCCGAGGGTCGGAATGGAATTTCAAGAGTTGTTGTAGCTGCGTTATATGATTTGAGATGTGTGTGCAAAATTTCAGGTTATTTTTACGTGGTTTGGTTGAGTTTTTTATCAAATGCGTGTTTCGAAAGTTTTTGGAAAAACTTATTCTTGATATGAGGCCGAGGGCCTAGATTGGTGCCATGAGATGACTTGTTATTGCGCTTGGTCCGTAAGGGGCCCCTCCCGGAGTCTGCACACCCCTAATGAGCACCGTCGATAATAAATAAATAGATCGGGCTGCATGCCGCAGGGGGTACTAGAGGGTATCGTTCTATCGATTTCCTTTTCATCTGTCACTTAACTGCTTATCTGTTGTAGCATTTCCATATTTTTTATCTCATTGGCTTTATCGCTTTCATATTACTTATTTTAAACTGCCGCATTATAGATTACACTGTGTTGCTCCATGATTTCTTATTCTCAGTCATTCGTTATGTTTATTACTCACTAGGCTGGAGTACTCATATTACTCCATACACCTTGTGTGCAAATCCAGGTGCATCTGAGGCTGAGTGAGGATTCTTCCAGTTGAGCAGCACATATCTGGGAGCATCGAGGTAGCTGCATGGAGTCCGCAGCCCTGAGCTCTCCCTTTTTATCCTTTTATCTTATCCGTTTTCCTTAGACTGATATTTATTAGGTTGATACTCATGTATTAGAGGCTCAGACTTGTGACACCGGATCTATATGGGCTTCGTAGTAGGGTTCTTGTTCGGAATTCTGCATGTTTAACTCTTATTTCAGACTTCTAGTATAATGATTTGGTAATTTATCTGTGTTAGCTAATACTGAATTGTATGGGAAATGGGTTAAGGTTGCTAATTGGTCAAGCTTGCCTAGCAATGTGTTGGGCGCAATCACAATCGGGGTTGGGATCGTGACAAGTTGGTATCAGAGCGTAGGTTACATAGGTCTCGCAAGTCATGAGCTAGTTTAGTAGAGTCTCGCGGATTGGTACGGTGACGTTTGTATTTATCCTCGAGAGGCTGCAGAACCTTTAGGAAAAAAACTTCATATTCTTGAAATTCTTGTCGTGCAACTTTGTTGATCCGAGAACTAAACTTCTGTTATTCTATTCTCTCACATATGGTAAGGACGCGAGCTACTGGACGAGGTGGACGACCACCAGTGCCACCCACTGAGGCCAGCAGAGGCCGTGGACGTGGCAGAGGCAGAGTAGCGAGGGCAGCACCTATTGATCCACCAGCTGCCCCAGCTCCGGTTCAGGCTCAGCAGCACCAGTTCAGGCACCAGTTGTGCCCATCGTGATCCCGGGTCTTCAGGAGGTCTTGGCACAGATCTTATCAGTTTGCACTGGCCTGGCTCAGGTAGTTTCAGCCACTACCGCAGCAGCTACCTCATAGGATGGGGGAGGCAATCAGACCCCCGCTGCTCACACACCTGAGTAGGTAGTGCAGGGATTATAGATGCCGGGAGCACCTCCAGCTCAGCCGATTGCACCAGTTCTGGACTTCGTAGTTCCAGCTATGCCAGACGATGAGCAGCGTCATCTCGAGAGGTTTGGTAGTCTCTAGCCTTCGTCATTCAGTGGTGCTGAGGGCAAGGATGCCCAGGGTTTTCTTGACAAGTGTCAGTGTATGCTCCGTACAATAGGGATTCTTGAGTCGAGTGGTGTGGCATTTACCACCTTTCAGTTCTCGGGGGTCGCGTTTACTTGGTGGGAGGATTTTGAGAGGCGTAGGTCTGTCAGTGCAACACCCCTTTCTTGGCAGCAGTTCTCCGCTCTCTTCTTGGAGAAGTATGTACCGCAGTCCCGCAGAGAGGAGTTGCGTAGACAGTTCGAGTGGTTGACGCAGGGAGATTTGACTGTGACCCAGTATGAGATGAGTTTTTTACAGTTGGCCTGTCATGCCATTTGGATGACTCCGACCAATCGTGAGAGGATTAAAAGGTTTGTGGATGGCATTAACTACCATCTTTGTATTCTGATGATTGGAGAGAGAGTATTGAGTGCTACGTTTGAGGAGGTGGTTGATATCGCTCGTGAGATTGAGACAGTTCACCGTAGGGAGCGAGAGGAGAGGGAGGCCAAGAGGCCTCAAGGATCAGGCAGTTTCATTGGTGCTCCGTCGAGGGGCCAGTTCCAGCGTGGTAGAGGTTGTTCTTTCAGGCCTGCTCAGTCAGCCCGTCCAGAGTATCGTGGGGTATCTTTAGGCCATGGTCATCATGGGTTCCAGTAGGGCCAGTCTTCACTCAGCGCCTCCCAGCTCAGAGTTCATCTCATGCCCTATCAGCTCAGGGTTCTTCTTTGTCGAGTGCATATGCTAGTCACTTCGGTGCGAAGGGTTCCCTTCAGTTCCCATATCCAACACCGGGTAGTTGTTATGAGTGCGGAGAGTTTGAGCATATGAGGAGGCAGTGTCCTCGACTTCGTGATAGTTAGCTTCAGCAGAGGGGTCAGCCCTCGACTTCTTCTCCAGTTACTTCACCACCCACCCACCCAGCTAAGGGTGGAGGTCAGACAGCCAGGGGTCGCCCTAGAGGGGGAGGTCAATCAGGTGGTGGCCAGGCTCGATTCTATGCTATTCCAGGAAGGACAGATGCCATTGCTTCAGATGCTGTCATTACAGGTATTGTTTCAGTCTGCCACAGAGATGCCTCTATATTATTTGATCCCGGTTCCACCTATTCATATGTGTCTTCATATTTTGCTCGTTATTTGAGTACACCCCTAGAGTCCCTTGTTTTACCTGTTCATATGTCTACCCCAGTGGGCGATACTGTTGTTATAGACCGTGTGTACCGGTCATGAGTTGTGACTATTGGGGGTCTGCAGACCCTATTTGATCTATTGTTATTGAGCATGGTGGACTTTGATGTTATTTTGGGCATGGATTGGTTATCTCCGTGTCATGCTATTCTAGACTGTCATGCTAAGACAGTCACTTTGTCTATCCTGGGTGTACCGCGGATCGAGTGGCGTGGTGTGACTGATTATGTTCCTAGCAGAGTGATTTCTTTTTTGTAGGCACGGAGTATGGTTGGGAAGGGTTGTCTGTCATATCTAGCTTTTGTGAGGGATGTTGGAGCTGAGACTCCTAGTATTGATTTTGTTCCAGTTGTGAGGGATTTTCCCGATGTATTTCCTGCAGAGCTATCGGGCATGCCACCGAATAGCAATATTGATTTTAGTATTGACCTAGTACCGGGCACTCAGCCCATCTCTATTCTTCCATATCGTATGGAACAAACGGAGTTGAAAAAATTGAATGAGCAGCTTCAGGAACTCCTAGATAAGGGGTTCATTTGGCCTAGTATGTCACCGTGGGGTGCGCCGGTTCTGTTTATGAAGAAGAAGGATGGCACAATGAGAATGTGCATTGATTACACGTAATTGAACAAGGTAACAATTAAGAACAAGTATTTCCTGCCTCGTATTGATGATTTATTCGACCAGCTTCAGGGAGAGAGGGTGTTCTCCAAGATTGATCTCCGTTCGGGCTATCACCAGTTAAAGATCAGGGATTTAGATATTTCTAAGACTGCTTTCAGGACTAGATATCGTCACTATGAGTTCCTTGTCATGTCTTTCGGGCTGACTAATTCCCCAGCAACGTTCATTTATTTGATGAACAATATATTTCGGCCTTATCTGGATTCATTTGTTATCGTGTTCATTGATGATATTCTGGTGTACTCGCGTAGTCAGGAGGAGCACGCGGAGCATTTGCGAGTGGTATTGTAGAGATTGAGGGAGGAGAGGCTTTATGCAAAGTTCTCCAAGTGTGAGTTTTGTCTCGGTTCAGTGGCTTTCTTGGGACACGTGGTTTCTAGTGAGGGTATTCAGGTTGATCCAAAGAAGATAGAGGCGGTTCAGAGTTGGCCTAGACCGTCCTCAGCCACAGAGACTCGTAACTTTCTTGGGCTGGCAGGCTATTATTGCCAGTTTGTTCAGGGATTTTCATCTATTGCATCGCCCTTAACCAATTTAACTCAGAAGGGTGCTCCATTTGTATGGTCGGACGAGTGCGATGAGAGCTTTCAGAAGCTCAAGACAGCTTTGACCAAAGCTCCAGTGTTGGTTTTTCCATCAGCTTCAGGTTCATATATCGTATATTGTGATGCTTCGAGAGTTGGGATTGACTGTGTATTGATGTAGGAGGGTAGAGTTATTGCTTATGCTTTTCGTCAGTTGAAGCCCTATGAGAAGAACTACCCTGTTCATGATTTGGAGTTAGTTGTCATAGTTCATGCATTGAAGATTTGAAGGCACTACCTGTATGGCGTATCTTGTGAGGTATTTAGTGATCATCGCAATCTTCAGCATCTGTTCAAGCAGAAGGATCTTAATTTGAGGCAGCGGAGATGGCTAGAGTTGCTTAAGGACTATAATATTACTATTCTGTATCATCCGGGAAAGGCCAATGTGGTGTCCAATGCTTTGAGCCGAAAGGCAGTGAGTATGGGGAGTTTGGCGTACATTCCAGTTGGGGAGAGACCCTTTGCAGTTGATGTTCAGTCCTTGGCCAATCGGTTGGTGAGATTAGATATTTCGGAGCCCAATCGGGTATTGTCTTGTGTGGTTTCTGGGTCTTCCTTATATGATTGCATCAGAGAGCGCCAGTATGATGATTCGCATTTTGTTGTACTTAAGGACATAGTTCAGCATGATGATGCCAGAAATGTGACCATTGGTGATGACGGTATGTTGAGGATTCAGGGTCGAATCTGTGTGCCCAATGTGGATGGGCTTAGGGAGTTGATTTTGGACGAGGCCCATAGCTCGCGGTACTCTATTCATCTGGGTGCCCCGAAGATGTATCAGTATTTGAGGCAGCACAATTGGTGGAGAAGAATGAAGAAAGATATTGTGGGATTTGTCTCAATTGTCAGTAGGTAAAATATGAGAATTAGAGACCGGGTGGCTTGCTTCAGCAGATGGATATTCCCGAGTGGAAGTGGGAGAGGATCACTATGGACTTTGTTGTTGGACTTCCTCGGACTTCAAAGAAATTTGATGTTATTTGGGTGAGTGTGGATTGGCTGACCAAGTCCGTGCACTTCATTCCTGTATGTACTACCTATTCTTCAGAGTGGCTGGCAGGGATTTATATCCGGGAGATTGTTCGGTTGCATGCTGTTCCAGTTTCTATCATCTCTGATAGAGGCACTCAGTTTACTTCGAAGTTTTGAAGAGTTGTGCAGAGAGAGTTGGGTACTCAGGTGGAGTTGAGCATAACATTTCATCCTCAGATGGACGGGCAGTCCGAGCATACTATTCAGATATTGGAGGACATGTTGCGTGCCTGTGTTATTGATTTTGGAGGCTCTTGGGATGAGTTTTTGCCGTTTGCAGAGTTTGCCTTCAACAACAGCTATTAGTCCAGCATTCAGATGGCACCGTATGAGGCTTTGCATGGGAGATGGTGCAGATCCCCAGTTAATTGGTTCGACAGATTTGGTTCAAGATGCCTTCGATAAGGTTGTCACGACCCAAAATCCACTAAGGGTCGTGGTGGCGCCCGACACCTCTGTCAGGCCAGCCAACTAACTCATCAATTAATTCCTCTTTTAATAGTTTTAAAAATCTAAGGTTTTTACCTTCCAATTTTTATAAATAAGAGTTCATTACTAGAATTCAAATTTAAATGATAAAAAAAATAGAACAAATCCGTTATAAACCCTCCCAGAAACCCGGTGTCACAAGTACATGAGCGACTACGGATAAGAGAAATAAAATACAACATAACATCCGTCCGAAATACAATGGACAGGAAAGAAATACAGATATTAGAAGAGACTTTAAAAGCTGCAGACCCCCTTGAATACTGCAACTCACCTAGTCCCGAATCGTC
>MU709137.1:4816-25558 GCA_026770625.1 Nicotiana glauca
TAGGTTGCAGAAACCGACTTTCATTCCATATCTTTCTAATTCTTGCTTCCGGGAAGGTAGCTTTGGGACCCAACTCAATAATTTGTTCACTCAAATCCGCATCATTATATATTGTTTGGAACCTCCCAAATTGCCGCAAGACCCTGTAAGGTGCATAAGGTTGTATGCTCTGAATACCCATTAGAAGAATATATGGGACTTCTGCTGAAGTGTAGACAACTTCAGTATCGGGAAAACACCCATAAGCCCACTCAACCTTATCAGCATTTAAAGATCTCAAACATGATGACCAAGCCTCAACACCTTTATGAAACTTGATGCTTGTAACCCGGGTTTCAAACTCATTGATGCAATTAAGTCCAGTCAACCCAAAATTCATGTATCCCGTGCGATGGCATAAATGCTCTTGGATCCACATTTGCAATAGAAGATTACATCCTTGGAAGAATTTCTCCCCTTCTCGGCACTTAGTTAAAGCCCGATATATCTCAGCTACAATCAAGGAGACCACCGTGCTAGTAGGTTTTTTCATAGCTACATCCACTATTCCTACTAGCCCGGGGTCTATATTTCCATCTTTCCTTGGGCAAATTACGATTCCTAGGAAGGCCACCATAAATGCTAACCCTCGCCGATCCTTCCATTTATCTTTATTTCCAGCATGTGTCAGGCCGGTGTTAGGTTCCTCGAAACCTCTCGGGTTGCCATATCGATGATAGAGAAAATGCAGAGTACAACACCCATCCTCTAAACACGGGTCTTGGACATCCCGACTGATACTCAGCAAATCTAAAAACCTGTGGAGTGTGACCGGTCTCGGCGACAAAGGATATCTATTTCGCATGTTTCCATTAAGACCGGCATACCCTACTATTTCTTCCAATGTTAGTGTGAGCTCACAATCAGAGAATCTAAAGAAATTTCGAGTCGGATCCCAAAACGGTATCAAGTCTTCAACAATATCCTTTCTCGGTTTTATGTTCATAAGTCCCACAAGGCCACCTAGAATTTTTACCACTGATTTTCTGCTCTCATTTCCGAGGTCATCCCACCATAAATGGAGCTTAAGGGGTATCTCGCTCAGGACTGAGAAAGTTTCAATATCATTTGAATTCATCCTGCACATTTTATTTGAAGGAATTTAATGATTAAAAGGAAAAGTGGCCATTTTTGCAAAAAATTTTGTTTAAGAAACTATATACTCAATGATTAAAATTTCATTAAAATCTCTCATCCTGGGGCCCATGAGGCGTCACTCTGCATCACCACAGGCCAATCGCAAGACTGAGAAATTTTTAATACCAATTGTGGCTATTTTAGCAAAACCCGACCATGTAATGGTTTATTTTGATAAAGTGGCTATTTTTTGTAAAGTTGTTAAATGACCAAACTTTATTTTTGCAGATACGGCCTTTCAGCACTTCCGAAAAGGAGATTTTAAGGTTGTGCCCGCAAATTATTTAAAATGACTCAAAGTGGCTATTCTTGCAAAAATGGCCTTCCGGCGTCCTTTTGATAGACATTCGTCTTATTTTAAACAAGAATAGCGTCGCCCGATTTATTTATCATAAAAATCAAAATTTTGATATTTTCGGCTATTTTTGCAAAAGGTGTGGTTGGACCTGTCAAGGGTTGTCTACGTATCTCACACGTGGTGAGAATCAAACCAGCGTAGTTCGGGCCGATTGGCCAAAATCAAAACCATTTTTGACCAACAAATTACTTTCTATATATTTTTTCTTCAAATATTTTCTTCTTTTTTTTTTTTTTAATTTTTCAAAAATACGGCAGCATTTCGGTACTATTTGGACATTGGGTTTTTTACAATAAATGGTTCTTCCCTTTAATCTTATCACTGCTATTTTCACAATTTTGCACTCATGGTATACAAACTGATCAACATGCAGAGCCAAGCAAATAAATGCAAGTAGCACGTAATATGCATCAGGATGATCATTTTAATTCGGGTCACCTGTCCTAGACGGACCCAACCCCTGTGTTGAGTCCCCTAAGTCAGAATGAACATAATGCAAATAAGCGTCCTACTAGGGATCCAGAATGAGTTTATTGTTCATCTAGGTTTAAACCCTAGGTTTATTGATCTAGACTGTGTACCCGAGCGGACAACTCGAGTCGAGGGGGAGGCAGCGTACCGGGGATACAGAAGCTCGTCCGGCTTTGCAACTTATCCAAACCTCGTTCTAAATTTGGGAAAAAGACTCTAACAGAAGAGAAGCTACACGAAGTGCACCCTTCTCCATGATGTAGAAGACTCAGAAAGAGGGAGGGATTCGTGACAATTTATATACAATTCAACAAATATTAAAGCGGTAAAAAAATTTAGCACGTAAAGCATGGAACATGTATCAAAATCAAATAAATCCAAATACAACAATTTAACTGAGCTCGAATTCTTGAACCCTGAACCGAAGTTCTGGGTTCTTGTCCCCAGCAGAGTCGCCAAACTGTCACACCTTCTTTTTCCGAGCTTAGGCTTTTACGGCTTTTACTACACCCCGGGAAAGGATATAGTAAAGAAAGGAGTTTTTTCAATTTAAGGACAATCGAAACGGGATTCGTTTTTATTTAAGAGGCAGAGTCGCCACTTGGGAGAGTTATGGTGTCCCAAGTCACCGGTTTGAATTCCGAATCGAGGAAGGGTTTGACTCTGTTTAACAGTCGCGAACCAGAAATCCGGTAAGGAATTCTGTTAACTCGGGAGAAGGTGTTAGGTATTCCCAAGTTCCGTGATTTTAGCACGGTCGCTCAACTGTTATATTTGGCGAAAATTTAGTCTTTATACATGTTACCCTACTTGTGCAATTTTGGAATTAATTTCCGCTTTTGTCAATTATTTTTTTTTATTTTAAGAAAGTGAACATCCTTTAAGAACATATTTTCGGATCACGTCACATGAAATGCACCCGGATCCTCGACATATTTTTTATTCGATGTTTTCGGATTTGGATTTGGGTTGCATGAAATGCACACCCGTATTAGGAAAGTAAAATTATAAAGAATTGCGCCTAAAGCGGCTAACGTATTGTTATCTTTTGGAAAGGCCGTGAAATTCGCTAAACGGCCTACCCACTAAGTATTTTTAATAAGTAATTAATGAGGGCCCCGCAATTATGTATTTTTATTTGGCGAGGCTCGTCTCTTCTATTTTTTAAAAGGTCGAACTAAAGTATGCTGAGTTTTCTATTTTTGTTTTGTCTCTAAAGGTTAATTAATCCACAAATATAAATTCGAATCCCAAATTCAAGTCCGGATTCAAACAAAAGGATAAAACCTTTTAACTTGAACCCGTTACCTAAGTCAAAACCCGATTTTATATTTATGATTTAATTTCCTTGCTCCTAATGTAATTTCAGCATAAAATAATTCAAAGTGACTTTGGGCCTCAGGAAATTCGGCCCAATAATTACGCTGCAGTTCATTTTAATAAGCAGAAATTGCTATGGGCCTTGGCCCAGCTAAGCCACACAATCTTTAATTTTAGAGACAAGGCTATCTCATTCAGGCCACAACCTTCTTTGGGCTTGTGATTTACTTCAAATTGAATAGGCTGATTGGTTTAAATGAAGAGAATCACGAGATCGAATCAGATTAACGCATAGTAGTTGTTTTATTTGCTAATTGACTATTAATTGTATTGTGAACGGAACAAATTAATCCTTGTTTCAGCTGTATCTATAGTTCTCTTATTTCAAATTATACAATGAAGTTAACTATCAAATTTCAGAATTAGTTACAGTAATCGACATAACAAAATATGAATCAAGCTAAAAATTACTTTATTAACATTTGATCACATTAGTAATCTAATTTACGCTAAGTAAAAAAAACTAATATGATCATTGCCTATTAACGATCAAGTTTGTTCTAAACTGAACCTATGTAATTGCCAAACATGCACTGCTCGATTTTAAAACAGGACAGAAACATATAAAATTTCCACATGAATCATAGTCAATATCAAATAACAATCCATGAATTTATTTACAATTCCATACAAGAGCTTTAAGATCATTCCTAGCATTTCATTTACAATAGATTCAAATTACTGTCCATATGCAATTATATTTCCTAGCTTATGAAACTGTGATGAAACTATGAATCAATTAATAGTGCGAAAAGGTAGATGAACAATTTATTTCATTTTTTAGTCCAAATTTTGAGTTTATAGCAGTGTACCTGGAGAAATAGAAAAGAACAAGTGAGAAATCAGTAGTAATTTACGCAGCAATAGCAACATGATGATTAAATCCAAACACAGCCTCACAACACCCAGGATTAAGCCATAGCAAGAGATTTAAACCAGAGGAAAACACACTCGACCAGTCTAATGCAATTTCACAGAATCTCAATTACGAGAACTGGAGAAAATCAATACACAGCCTTCAAAATGATCAATGAAACAGTAACCTTTTGGATTTTTCTACTAGATTCTAATATTTTTGAGTTTTTGAAGTGATGAATTTCGAAATTTAGATCTAAGAATGGCAGATTGCTTTTGGGAGAAATTTCAGATTTTTAAAAAAAAAAAAAAAACTCCTTCAACAAGTAAAATGTATGCCTATTTATAGATGTGAAGTTGGAGGGAAACTCATATTTGAGTAATTGTACATTAGTCCCTCTTTTATTTCAATTCTACCCTTTATTTTTAACTTGTAATGCAATTAACTACCCTTATTTATTAAGAACTATAATAATACCCCAATCTAGAACATTCCAATCTAGTGTAATTCCTTATCTACCCTCACTTCACTTTCAAATCTACCAAATTACCCTTTTTCTATACCAATATTGCCCCTAGAGTTATATTATAACTACCATTAGACCTTTTTCTTTACCCAAAATACCCCTCCCTTTACTTCTGTAATTACTGTTTCCCCTACCCGTAATTACCGGATTTTAACTAACCAATTCATAATCCTAATTATCACAATTAATCAGAAATTAACAAATTTAATTAAACTACTAATTAAAAATCTAACAGCTATAACCAGACATGCTAATTACTGTCAATTAATCCCAAAACTACTTAAGTAATTAGACTATTACTAATTAGCTATCAAAATTAAATACTATTATAACTAACAGTTATCAAGATCAACTAAACTGTAAAAACTTATTAAATTGACATCTAAAGAAAATTCTAAAGTTAATCAAATACTATAAACTCAATCTGGTATTCCAAAGAAATAGTCAAAGCTCAATTACTGGTAACAAAAGATAAGCAAAAAAAATGTGCAAGAAAACAAACAAATAATGCATGTAAAATAAAGAAAAAGATCAGAAAAGAATAAAATAAAATCAGAAAAGAAAAAAGATCAGAACTTATCTAGATTTTTATTAGACTTGTAATCGGCTTGTTTGACCACTATTCTTGGCATAAAGATCCTTAGGGAAAGCAGAGGAGAACTTTGAGGCACCGTTTTTGTGAAATTTTAACTCGCCAGAAACTTTTCAGACCCATATTTGAGTCGCTCCGGTTAGATTTAAGACTCAAAACCCTAAAGGTTGTGTAGAGGAAGGAAAGAAGGTGATGTGGTGTTAATTTGGGTTGGGTTGGGTGAAGTGTTGTTCGCCAGAGTTAGGGTTCCGGCGAGACAAAATTGGATGTTCGAGGAGATTGAGGGTTATTCGAAGGAAAACAGGTAGAGGAGTGGAAAGAGGAGTTTATGGCGGTCCAACAGTGTAATTTTGGCAAGCTTTGGCGTAGGTGGTGTTTCCCGCCAGCGAGGGTTCCGGCGGGGTCTGTGGAACAAGGCGGCTGGGAGGAAGATGAAGTGATAATATTTTAGTTTCCGGTTTTTTGTATCAATACATATTACAAATTATTAATTGATCACAATCGTTGGATCAAATAATTTTGACGGTTCAGTTTCACTTGGTACTCAAACGGCGTCGTTTGGTTTATGAGAGATCAGGCTGTGACCGTTGGATCTGAGGTGATCAAGGGCTAGGATTTAATGACGCCAAACGACGTCGTTTTGTTGTGTATTAATGGGCAGCCCGGGCAGGGTTGGCTTGGGTAATATTTTTAGTATATATTAATTAGTTATGGGGGAAGGGATTGGAGCCGTTGGATCAAAAGGTTTCGATGGCTGAGATTAAACCCCACCCAAACGGTGTCGTTTGATGGGGAAGGCGATTGGGTCGGGTGAGGACAGATGGGTCGTGGACTGGGGTTTATTTGGCTTGGGCCTGGTGTTATATGTTTGGGCCAGGAGTAATTGGCCTGAATTCTTTAGTAGCCAATTTCTTTATTGTTTTTCTATTTTTATTTATTTTTCTTGTATTTTACTCACATTATCTTTGTATTGTATTTTTATTTTTTGTATATTTTTTATTTTCCAGATTTATATATTATTTTTTTTTATTAAATTGTGAGATTAAACTACAACTAAAATTAATTACATCCTAAAATCTATTTAATAACTATTTCATAGCAATTTCCAATTAAAACATTAAAATGCTATATTTTTCTTTAAATTATTCCGAAATGAATTAATACTAAAATTGTGAAATTAAAAAATCCTAATGCATATGCATATTTTTTGTATTTTAATATGAATTATTATACAACTAATTAACACAAAAATGCAACAAATATCAACAAAAATTGAAAAAATAAAGAAAAATCATTTTGTTTGGATTTTTGGGAATAATTTACTTAGGGCAAAAATCACGTGCTCACAATCGGAGCCGCCGTGAGGCGATTTTCGGTGGGCGGAGGGCGGTGGTTTGCGACGGCGTTACTGGGGAGGTCTGAGAGATGAGGGAAGGGAAGTTGGGGTCTCAAGTTTGGGGGGGTGTTTGGTATATTGAATTTGATCCGTTGCTGTGGACCGTTGGATTGATTAAAATCAGCGGACTGGATCAAACACTTGATAGAAATGACGTCGTTTCTTTAAGTGAGGGTTGGGTCGGTTTGGGAACGAGTTGGATCGGGTTGTGGAAGGCGATGTTGCAACCATTGGATCAAATGAAGATCAACGGTTTGGATGGGGATGCTTTAAACGGCGTCGTTTAGTTGATGCTGGGGCTGAATTGGACTGTTTGATCAAGCGAGATCAACGGTTCAAATTTGAGACGCCTGAACGGCGTTGTTTGGCTGGGCATGGAGATGGACTGGACCGGGTGGGAGAGTTTGGGCCTAGTTTTCTAATTCAAAATTGGCCTAGTCCGATTTTTTTTCTTTAATTTCATTTGGTTTTCTTTTCTTTTAAACTAATCTTCAAAATAAAACCTAAAAATCCTAATTTAAATTGTAGAACCAAAATTAACTTAAAAATGCTAATTAACTCTTAAAAATAATCATCACACAAAAATTGAATGAAAGAAAATCATACGACTTTGGCATTAAATATAAAAATGCGAAGTACATTATTTTTTTGTGATTTTTTTTCATTTTTGAAAGCTCACTTGATTACTCTTAATCGTAAAATTAAATCCTAGAATGCAAAGGCAACATATTTTTATATTTTCATTAATTTAGACAAATAATCATGCACACACAAATGCAAACAATAAAAGAAAAATACCACAAAATCCGCAAAAATTGCACACAACACAAAACTATTTAATTTTGAATTTTTGGGAGTAATTCTCATATAGGGCAAAAATCACGTGCTTACAGGTCGTTTTTCCTATTGCAAAGCTGTTTCAGCATTTGCGCATTTCATTTCTTTTTGGGTTGCACCTGCATTTTGCATGGTTGCTTTGAACAAGACCTGTTTTCAACAAAGAACAATTTGTTAGTTGAAACGGTGGTTGGTTTTGTGGCCTTGATCATTCCCATCGTTTGATCCCGACCCCATTTCTATTAAGAACTTTGTTGCTTGTTAGCCTTGAGGGTGAATCTCTTTTCACACTGACCGGGTTCAACCTTAGGATTTCGAGATAACTCGCCCGTGTGGGCACTGGTTTTTTTTTCACCTCATTCCGCTTTCTAGACCTTTGCCTTTGACTTTCTCTCTTTTCTAATGTATTTTAATTTGGAAGCAATCAACCACCATGGTCAGTCGGGATTGGGCTGACGCACCACTGAGGCTGGATATTTCTTCGACTCTTTCCAGGCAGAGCCCTGTGAAACTGGTCCTACCACCTTTTCTTTGTAATTGCTACGGAATCAGAGTTAATCCGAAAGGGATTCAAAGAAAAGTATGTAAAAGGCAAGCATATGAGTTTAAAGAGAAGCATCCCTTTTGGGGAAAAAGAAGGACTTATCTAGGGTGTGCATGCTGGCTTCAAATGAACATGACATGCTTCTTGGACTGGATGCCCGACCCACCCAAACTTTCCAGCTTCTCGTGAACCCATTGATCTGCATTTCAAAACCAGGGAACCTCGCCAGGACTCTTTTCGTGATGAGATGTCTTCTTTTTGGCCGACAGCGCCCTTTGCAGGTTTTCGCCAATCGACCTCTCTCTTTTCTCTTCTTACCATCGCCCAATAGTACTCTTTGCGAGTTTTCACTAAGCCGGCTCTCTCATTTTCAGTTTCTCGACTCCCGTCGCCTTATGGTGCCCAAAGGTTTTCACCGATAAGACTCCCTCATTATATTTCTCTCAGTTTAGAACGCATCTGCTTTTAATCAATGATATTTCTCAGTTCCCACGCCTTTGGCAATTGATCCGAAGGACTTGCACTTGGTTTTGGGTGAAAAGAATTGCGGACGGGATTACAACTTTGGAACCATTTGATGGGCTCATGGTCGAACCATTATAGCATCCGCCCCAGTTTCACTTTTCGGGAAATTGGGATTTTTGGTGCGGTGTGACTGAACCTCAGAGAGAGGGTGCCTACGTATCCTTTCGGAATCAAGTCAGACGTAGTTCAAAACATCATTTGTTTTGCCTCTTTTGTTTTTTTTTTGTTCATCGGTGCTTTTGGATTCCAAATAGGGTAGCCCAGAAAATGTAACCGACTCAAAGGGCTTGCAAAAGGGTTGATAGTGTTTGGGTAGCGGGAATAAAAGCCTTCGTCATTTCAACTGCGCAAAGACATCACCAAAGCAAGCTCAGACATAGTATATTTTTACCGCGTCTGCATTCACGGCTGCTTCGGATCATTTCATTCGATGTCACCCAAGTATAATGCCCCTCTCGGCAGTATGTTTCTAATGATATACGGACCTTTCCAGTTAGGAGCAAACTTCCCTTTTGCTTCCTGATGATGAGGAAGAATACACCTCTACACCAATTGTCCCACTTCAAATTTCCTGGGTCGTACTTTCTTATTGTAGGCACGGGCTATTCTTTGTTGGTACAACTGCCCGTGACAAACTGCGACCATCCGTTTTTCATCAATCAAGGTTAACTGTTCCAATTGAGTTTTAACCCATTCACTATCTTCGACCTCTGGTTCAACAATTGTCCGGAGCGAAGGAATTTCTACCTCTGCCGGTATCACAGCCTCGGTCCCATAAACCAACAAGTACGGGGTTGCTCCTACCGATGTGCGCATTGTAGTGCGATATCCCAGTAAGGCAAAGGGTAACTGTTCATGCCACTGTCTGGAACTCTGGATTGTCTTTCTCAAAATCTTCTTGATGTTCTTGTTTGCTGCTTCAATAGCGCCGTTGGCTTTGGGCCGATAAGGAGTAGAGTTCCTATACGTTATTTTGAATTGTTCGCATACCTCCTCCATCAAACGACTGTTCAGGTTCACAGCATTATCTGTGATGATGGTTGCGGGAATGCCGAAACGACAGATAAGGTTCGAATGTACAAAATCCACTACAGCTTTCTTAGTGACCGCTTTGAGAGTGACAACTTCGACCCATTTTATGAAGTAATCAATAACAACCAATATGAATCTGTGCCCATTAGATGCTTTTGGCTCAATTGGACCAATGACGTCCATACCCCAGGCGACAAAAGGCCAAGGTGCTGACATAGGATGTAGCTCTGTTGGAGGTGCATGAATCAGATCTCCATGCACCTGACACTGATGACATTTCCGGACAAAGCTGAAGCAGTCTTTCTCCATAGTTATCCAATAATACCCGGCTCGAAGGATTTTCGTTGCCAAGACATAACCATTCATATGAGGTCCGCACACTCCCGCGTACACTTCGTGCATGATCCTCCCTGATTCCTCAGTGTCATCACATCTCAACAAGTTAAGGTTCGGGGTTCTTTTATACAAAACCTCACCGCTCAAAAAGAAACCGCTCGCATGCCGCCTAATAGTTCTCTTTCGATCTCCAGTAGCATGTTCGGGGTATTCTTGTGTTTTCAAAAACCTCTTAATATCATGGTACCATGGCTGGATGTTCGGTCCCGCCTCGGCTGCATTACAGTAACCGTGTCTTTCCCTGATTTGGATTTCCAAGGGATCGATGTGGGCATTGCCTGGATAAGGTAACATCGAAGCTAAAGTGGCAAGTGCATCAGCTAGTTCATTGTGACGCCGCGGGATGTACCTGAACTATATTGATTTGAATCGCTTTTCGAGATCCTCCACGTGCTGTCGGTAAGAAATAAGCTTGACATCTCAGATCTCCCATTCACCCTGGGCTTGCCGAATAATCAGATCAGAATCCTCCATAATCAACAAATCTTCAACATCTTGATCAATTGCCATGTTCATGCCCATGATGCAGGCTTCATATTCAGCCGTATTGCTCATGCAAAAGAAACGGAGCCTAGTCGTAGCCGGATAGTGCTGACGAGTGGGTGAGATGAAGATTGCCCCAACTCCTACACCTTTGGCATTTACAGCCCCATCAAAAAACATTTTCCAAGCATGAGCGTCTTCAGGGACTACTTCTATTGTGTTTACCTCCTCATCTGGAAAGTAAGTGCTTAATGATTGGTATTCCTCGTCAACCGGTTTCTCGGCCAAATGATCTGCCAGTGCCTGGGCTTTCATTGCCGTGCGAGTGACGTTGACTATGTCAAATTCAGTAAGCAAGATTTGCCACTTCGCCAATCTCCCAGCAGGCATCGGCTTCTGGAATATGTACTTCAAAGGATCCAACCTGGTTATGAGGTGAGTAGTATGAGCCTGAAGATAATGTCTCAATTTTTGAGCGACTCATGTCAAAGCGCAGCACGTTCTTTCCAACAAAGTATATTTGACTTCATAGCCGGTGAACTTCTTGCTCAAGTAGTAGATCGCCTGCTCTTTCTTTCCAATTATATCATGCTGCCCAAGGAAACCACCAAAAGAGTTTTCTAAGACCGTCAGATACAAGAATAGAGGTCTCCCTGGTTCTGGCGGGATCAAAATGGGAGGATTTGAAAGATATTCTTTGATCTTGTCAAAAGCCTCCTGACACTCAGCTGTCCATTTGATTGCTGCATCTTTCCTTAATAGCTTGAATATGGGCTCACATGTGGTAGTCAGTTGAGCAATGAACCGGCTGATATAGTTTAACCTGCCCAATAGACTCATCACGTCTTTCTTTTTCCTTGGAGGAGGCAGATCCCGGATAGCCTTTATCTTTGCTGGATCTAACTCGATACCTCTCCTGCTGACTATGAAACCCAGAAGTTTTCCTGATGGGACTCCGAAGGCACATTTAGCCTGATTCAGCTTCAAGTCATATTTTCGTAGCCTCTCGAAAATCTTCGTTAAATCTCGAACATGATCGTCCTGAGTTCTGGACTTGATGATCACGTCGTCTACATACACCTCTATCTCTTGATGCATCATATAATGAAAAATGGCAGTCATGGCTCTCATATAAGTTGCCCCGACGTTCTTCAAACCAAACAGCATACCTCGGTAACAGTAAGTACCCCAAGGTGTGGTGAAAACCGTTTTCTCAGCATCTTCTTCATCCATCAAAACCTGGTGATATCCTGCGTAACAATCCACGAAGGACTGTATCTTGTGTTTGGCGTAGTTATCAACAAGGATGTGGATGTTGGGAAGAGGGAAATTATCTTTGGGACTTGCTTTATTCAAATCTCGTTAATCCATACACACTCGGGTTTTCCCATCTTTCTTCGGTACGGGAACTACATTAGCCAGCCACGTAGTATACTGGACCAATCGGATCACCCCAGTTTTCAACTATTTTGTGGTTTCTTCTTTGATCTTATCACTGATATCAGTCTTAAACTTTCTCTGTTTCTGTTGAACTGGGGACAATCAGGGTAAATTGGCAATTTATGCGCCACTAGATCAACACTTAGTCCCGGCATGTCATCGTATGACCAAGCAAACGCATCTTTAAACTTAAACAGGAGTTGAATTATTGCATCCCGTGTTTTCTCATATGTGTGAATGCTTATTTTGGTTTCTCGGATTTCTTCAGAGGTTCCCAAATTAACCGGTTTTGTATCATTCAAATTCAGCTTAGGTTTATTGTCAAAGTGTTCCAGTTCTTGATTTATTTCCCTAAAAGCCTCTTCTTCATCATATTCTGGTTCTTGGTTCATTATTTCACAATTAGACAGCGTGTTTAGATCTGGGCATGAAGTCCGCAAGCATGTCATGTCATTTAAAGCCGCATTATTAGAACTGAAAAGAAGAAATAAAAGAGAAAGAAAAATAGCAAAAATCAGAAAAATAAAGAAAATAAACGATGAAATATTGATTTCATTTCTTGGAATTGGGGAAATAAAAGGGTTTACATTCAAGAAATTGAAAACAGGAAACTGAAGAAAACATCCAAGCTACACCCTGGGATAACTCGTGATGCATGAAAAGTGGCAGGACAAGTCTACCCGGACTCCCGCCTGGCTGGGAACGGTGTAGCCTTCCAATTTTGAAGTTTAGCATCTGGCCCCTTGTATAGAACCTCAGCGGTGCTTGTGCCTTCTCCCAGCTGAACCATGTGGGTTTCATAAAGCATTTCTCTCATCGGCCCATATATTTCCTCAATCTCTTCGGCCGTAAAGGCCTCATCCTCTTCTTCTTCATCATACCTTGGCCTGACAAAAGTTTCGTACAAGTGTGGCAGTGGTTGAGGTAAATCCCATCCCTCATTCTTTCTCTTATTCTCCCACTCTTCATCATATGGGGTATTGTTGAATCCTATCCCAAAGAACTTCTCAGTTGAAGGCAAGGTGATAGGTTCAGCTATTCCTTGTAATGATTTCCCAAGCCCTTTTCCTGGTTCGAATCCCCGTCGGACTATTTCTTTAGCAACCATGATTGAGGCATTGGAGAAGAAAGGTTGGGGGCAAGGGCTCCCTTCTTCATACTGCTTCGCCAATACAACTTCAAAAGCCTGATAAACTATGCGCTCACTTCCCTCTCTTGCTCCAAGACATGGGATGGAGGGGTCCCGATAAATAAATTGTTCGTCTTCTCCGTGGACCACAATTTCCTGATCTTCATATTCGAACATCACCATTTGATGGAGAGTGGAAAGTACAACCCCTGCAACATGAACCCAGGGTCTTCCGAGAAGAAAGTTGTAAGATGTGTCCATATCTAGCACTTGGAAGGTCACCTCAAAGTCCACCGGTCCTATAGTCAATATCAGGTCTATTTCTCCGAGGGTATCCCTTTTGATGCCATCAAAAGCTCTTACACAAACGTTATTGGGACGAATCCTTCCAGTCCCAATCTCCATTCTCTGCAACGTGGAGAGGGGGCAAATATCAACACCCGAACCCCCATCCACCATCAGTCGCTTGACATAGTCGTCTTCACATTTGACGGTCAGATGTAAAGCCTTGTTGTGAGCCGCTCCCTCCGGAGGCAAATCATTCTTACTAAAAGAAATTTGATTAACAGCAAAGAACCTTTCTGTCATTCTTTCGAGTTGTTCGACTGAAGTCTCAGCCAGCACATACGCCTCGTTCAGAGTTTTCATTAGGATCCTCTGATGCTCGGCAGACCTCATTAACAAAGATAGCATAGACACATGTTTAGGGTACTTACGCAACTGATCCACCACTTCATAATCAGGCATCTTCATTTTCAAAAAGAAAGCCTCTGCTTCCTCAGCACTCACAGGCTTCTTGGGTGGAAAGCACTTCTGCGTCGCATTGTTTAACTCTTGTACATCTGAATATTTCTTAGCAAAGGTATTCCCCGGAAGTTCTCTTGTGATTTCTTTACCTTTGTATGTAACCACCGCCTGCCGATAATTCCATGGCACTGCAGACGGGTCTGTCATCGGCTTCTGTGGCACGCGTCCAATAACTACTGGCTCATTCAGCCGAAGCGGTTTAATTGTCCCCCGGACCACATAGGCTCCTTTTGGCACATACATCGGTGTTCCCTTTTTCACTTCGAATCTCTTCGGAGTACTCGCTTCTAATGGCTTTTCTTGGTGACCTCGCGGTACATAGAGAACCCCATTTTTAGGAGGCACCATCTCTGCTCTTGTTTCGACTTTCTTCTCAAATTCAGCCTCGATAATTTCAGTCTTCTTTTCCCCTTTCTCTTGCTTCGGGGCCGGCTTATGCTTCCTTTCTGCATTAGCGATAGCAATTATGGCTTTCAAGGTGGGATCAAACTCCTTGTCTTCGCAGATCATCCCGATCACTGGCCCATTATTGTGAGCGGGCAACGGATTGTTTGTCACATTTGGGACCTCCTCGTCCCTTAACACTATCTTTCCCTGTTCTATCAAGTTCTCCACTACCCTTTTTAAAGTCCAACAATTGTTCGTATCGTGCCCTTCTACCCCTGAATTATAGGCACATCTGACACCCCGCTGATATGATGGTGATACCGAGTTTTGCCGTTTGGGGGTATGGGTTGTAGGAAACCCATTTGGACAAGCTTTGGGAATAACTCAGAATATGGTTCACCGATGGGGGTGAAAGTTTGTCTCCTGGGTGGTTCCCGGGGACGGAAGTTATTCTGGGGTGGTTGGGGATTATAGCAGTTTTAGTAAGGAGGCCAATTTGTAGGAGGTGGAGCTTGGTTCTGGTTGACTTGTTGCGGTGGTCAGCCATAAGGTTGAGCATTCATGACCATGTAGGGCTGAGGAGCATAGGCCATATCTTGGTGGGGGTAGTAGTGCTGCGGGGTTCTTTCGGGGAGAAGGGACCTGGGGGTGCGGTATTTTCTTGCATCTGATGCCGTCGTGGATGTTTCTTCCTTCTTCTTCCCCCTTGCTATTCCTCCAGACCCGCCCTGAATGGCTTGGGAGGTAGCTCTAATAGCGGATTGGCTCAGAATTCGACCAGTTTTCAAACCGTTTTCAACCATTTTGCCAATCTTGATTGTTTCAGCGAATGGTCTACCCATCGCGGACATCATATTTTGGAAGTAGTCTGGTTCCTAAGCTTGGAGGAAAACCGTAACCATTTCGACTTCATCCATTGGAGGTTTTACCCTGGATGCCTGCTCGCTCCATTTACTTGCGTATTCTCGGAAGCTTTCCGTGGGTTTCTTCTTTAGGTTCGTCAACGAGTTCCTATCTGGAGCTATGTCAATATTATATTGGAACTGGTTGACAAAGTCTCTAGCAAGATCATCCCATATGTGCCAGCGGGATATATCTTGGTCACTGTACCACTCAGATGCGATACCAGCCAGACACTCTCCAAAATAGGCCATGAGGAGTTCTTTTTTTCCGCCAGCTCCTCGCAGCTGGTTGCAGTACCTCTTGAGATGAGCGATGGGATCACCGTGCCCATCGTACTTCTCAAACTTTGGGGTTTTGAATCCCAATGGCAAATGCACATGGGGGAAATGCACATGGGGGAACATGCACAAATTAGTATAAGACACCCTTTTCCGCCCACTTAAGCCTTGTATATTTTTTAAACTTTGCTCCAGACTTCTCATTCTCTTCGCCATCTCATCTTGCTCGGGTGCTTTGGAAGTTTGATCTTGCCCTGGTGTAAACTCGTCTCGAGGCGGCTGAGGATAAGCATTAGTGGTAAACCGGGCAGGTTCCAATGAGAAAGATGGTGCTTGAAATGTGAATGAAGAGGAGTCGAAGTTGGGCCTGGGTAAAGCGGGTTGTGCCGTGGTTGGACAAGGCGGTGCGGTGAATATGCTTGAAGCCGCACCTGTCGCTGACACCTGGGGGTAATACTCAGAGGGTGATCCAGTGAAATGAGCTGAAATGGTAGGATGCCCGAACGGGGTATATGGTATGGGGACGTTGGAAGTCCCACTTGCCCTAGGAAACAGCTCAGGGAATCCAGGGATCGCAGTCGGTAGTTCTCTTCCATTATTCATGGCATCCCACATTTCCATTATGCAGAGATGTAGAATTCTATTTTCCTCAGCAGTCGCTGGCTCAGAATTTGGGACGGCTGAGATTGAACTTTCCTCCGAAATAGGAATCGTAGGTAGGGGAATTTCTGAAGACATTTCAACACTTCCCTTCGACCTCGTGAAATATGTATAAACACTTTCTTTTGACTTTGTGACGATTGGCTGAAACTTCCTTTTGACCTCATAAAATATGAATGTGAGGCCAGATTACCACAAAACCAATCACCTTTCTATAGAACCTAGATACAGCGACAATCGGTTAATTTGAGGCAAATAACATATAGGCAATCTCACGTTGGGGTGTGATGCACCTATACAGTTAAATGGATTTCTACATGTTTTGCAACGGTTGCATGCGTCATTCCGGCCTTTTCTTATGCTTTTCCTATTTCCTTTTATTTGTATCCTTTATTTAAGGTTACGGTCGAATCTGATGAAGATTGCCTACGTATCATGACCCCACACGAATCAGACCAAGTGTAGTTCGCAAAAAATGAATGCAAAGAATAAAGAAACAATTTTTTGGGAATTTTCCATTTCATTAATAAAACATTTTATTACCAACTAGAAATTTTGAAAGGGAAACAACAGACCTGAAACAAAGTACAGACTCAAGCGCTACTGACAGACTTTGGTACGAAAAGGAAAATGGACTCTAACAGACAAAAGACTCCAGAAAAGAAAATATAGACTCGAGCTACGAATACATTAAAGCTTCAAATTGTGGTACCCGCGGGGCATCGTTCGGCCTCGTCGCGGGTTTGGGTGCAAGATCCCTTTCCAATTGCTCTAATTCATACATTATCCTCTTGACAAAAATCATTACTGCTGAGAAGAAGGTGGTGCGGGTCATGTCTTCACACGCTCGGCATTTCTTAACAATGGCGTGGGCGATGGTTTCAATCCTGTCCCTGGTTCGACCCTTTTCTATGAGCAAACGCCTTATTTGATCATTACGGGTTCCAAAACCTGAGAATCCTGGAGATGCTGATTCTGCAGCTGCTATATTTCTGCTTCCATTCGGGCCAATAAGTCATAGCAGTGTCCACTTTCCGTCTCAAAAGCTTCAGCTTGCTTAGCTGCTTCGTCTTCAAGGGTGGTCACCTTTCTATTCAGATGGACAATGATTTTTTCATAATCCCTCTTTAATTGCTGCAAGTAATGGGTGCATTCTTCTGTTCTCTTTGCCCGCTGTGCCCGGAGTCCCGCTATGATATCCTCGGACTCTTCAGCTTGTCCTGGCATTCAACGATTTCCCTTTTCAAACCCTTTATCTACCGCTCATCCGACCAACTCCTTTGTTGCTTGTCAACATCTATCCTCATCTGTTGGATTTGGGCTCTCAGGGCTTCATTTTCTTGAGCCAGCTTCTTTTTGTCCCCCTCATCGGCTGTAGCTTGCACACTATTCTTAAACTTAAGGTCTTGGATTTGCTTCTCCAGTTTTCCCATCTTGGCCCTGTACTCATTTTCTTTAGCCAACCAGGCCCATTGCTCTTGTGATGACTCGGCGAAATCTCGGAGGTGAGGTCTTTTAGCTGGCCTCTCAGACTCAAGGTCTCTCTTGTACCAAGCGAGGTATCCTAGCAATACTTCTCCTTTGGCCCAATCCCGCACGCAAGTGTCTGCTTTTAAGTACTGACATTCGTTCCAGATTTTGCGAACTACTACTTCAGGTAATTGACCGTCAGGCCCAATTTCGACTACCTGTCTGCTAAGATCTTCATTCTTTAGGACTATTTGGCATCTTCCCAACTGTCTCAGTACTCGGTATGGGGCACACGGTTGGATACTTTTAAGTCCCATCAGCAGAAAATGAGACCATGTGGCTGACATGTATATGATTTCGTCTACAGATAACCACCCGAATGTCCACTCTATTTGGCACGCGGAGGCAGAACGCAGGCATGTTACCCATTCGGTGACCCTTTCTGGTAAACTAAATCCGTCAACTCTTGTAGAAAACTCTTCTATGCATGTTTTCTTTGACGTCCCGTAGACCATAAATTGAGGGCGATGGCACAAGTGTTCAACCATCCACATTTGCAGCAATACATTACAACCCTCGAAAAAGTCATTCCCGGCTTTGCAAGCAGTAAGAGCGCGAAAGATGTCGGCTACTACCATTGGTGCAAGAGTGTTGTTTTCCTGAGTAAGAAAAGTACTGACAACCCCGGCTACTCATATATCAATTTTCCCATCTTTTCTAGGGAACACCAGAAGTCCTAGAAAGGCCACCATAAATGCGAAACACCTGTGTTCCTCCCATTTCAGGCGGTTTCCCTTGCTACAGATTTTGGTTTCTTGGTTATTGAATCCTCCTATATGACCATATCTATCGTATATGAATGAAAAAGCACAAAAACCGTTTGCCAAGTCCAGTTTATGGACCGTCCTTCGTATCTTCAAAGAGTCTAAGAACTTGTGGACGGCTACGGCCCTCGGAGAAATCAAGTACTGCTTTCTCAATGGAACCTTGGGATCCCCGATGTATCCGGCTATCTCCTCCAATGTCAGGGTAAGCTCAAAATTTGAGAAGTGAAATACATTGTGTGCCGGGTCCCAAAATGGAATCAGTGCCCTTATGATATCCCCTCTCGGATTAATTTTCAGCAACCCAGTAAGGCCTCCCAAATATGATTTGACTATGTCTTGCCCTGATTTGCCCAAGTCATCCCACCACATATGTAATTCCAACGGGATCTTGTTCATAATAGCTTCGGATAAATTCTAACTCGTGCTCATTCTGCACATTTCTTAATGTGATTAATCAAACAACAAACTTTATTTGACCCAAAATAAAACTAACTATTTTCTCTTCTTTTTTTAAAAAAAAAATTTAAAACGAAAGACTCGGTTTTTCGAACACGGCCTTTCAGCACTTCGGGGACGAATATTTTAAGGCTGCATGGGCTAACCGGCCAAAGCCCAAATAATGACCAACGGTGGCCGTTTACGCAAAGTCAGCCTTCCGGCGTCTCTTTCGGGAACATTCAGCTATTTTTGACAAAAGCGGCATCACCTGACTTATTTATGATGAAAGTATTAATTTGACATTTTTGGCAATTTTTACAAAAAGGGAAAGTTGGACCCGACGAGGGTTGCCTACGTATCCCACACCCTGTGAGAATCAAACTGGCGTAGTTCGGGGAGATAAGACGAACTAATTTTTTTGAAAACAAGCTTTTCTTTTTCTTTTCAACAACATATACTTTGACCAAATAATTTGAAAACAAGAAGAACAAAATGAAGACTCTTTTTTTTGCTATGATAAAATATATTTTTTTTCTTTCAATTTTCTCAAAATTTTGGCAGAGTTCCGACAGTATTTGGGCAATGCTATTTCTCTTCTCTCTTTTTTCAATAGTTAAAAAGCCGGTCAGCATGCAAGTCTGAAGCAAATAAATGCGTAAAACAAACAGGATGCAGCATGATGGTCCTTTTTCATTTCAGGTTACCTGTCCTAGACGGACCCAACCCCTGTGTTGAGTCCCCTAAGTCAAATGCAACATGATGTAAATAAGCGTTCCTACTAGGGATCCGACATCAAGTCAAGTTATTCTAGGTTAAAAAACATAGGCATATGTTCTAAACCGTGTACCCGAGCGGACAACTCGAGTCGAGAAGGGGGCTACGTACCGGGGACTCGCGGGATCGTCCGGCTTTGTAACTTGTCCGACCTCTTTCTTATTTCAGGGTATGACACTAACAGAATAGGGAGTCTCTACCAGTAAGCACATCCCCGGAGGTGAGAAGAGAAGGGTTTCGGCACAGTTTATATATATACAGTCCAAATAATATCAAAGCGGTAAGAAATTTAGCACATTTAGCAGAAAACATGTAGGAAAATCAGATAAAGCCAAATATAACAGTTATTCTAAGCTCGAATTCTTGAACCCTGAACCGGAGTTCTGGGTTATTATTCCCCAGCGGAGTCGCCAGAGCTATCACACCTCCTTTTGCGCACCTACCCCGAAGGATAAGTGTATAAGGGAGTTTTTCCAATTTAAAGTGACATTATTCGAAATAGGATTATTTATTTATCAGAGTCGCCACATGGGAAAGGTTTGGCTTTTGGTGTCCCAAGTCACCGGTTTATCTTGAATCCCAAATCGAGGAAATTTTTGACTTTCCAAATGAAGTCTGCGAACCAGAAATTCTAAGTTCGGAATTCTGTTGACCCGAGGGAAGGTGTTAGGCACCCCCGGATCCTGTGGTTCTAGCACGATCGCTTAAACTGTTATAAATGGCTTAATATCTGATTTTAATACATGTTATCCTATAGTGCAATTTTAAGGAGTATTTACCGCTTTATTATTATTTTTAATGAGAATTGCGACGTCGTGAAAACACATCTCGAACCACGTCACACCAGTGTACCCGTGGTTATTGGCATATTTCGACTTCATCGAGATTTGGATTTGGGTCACATAAATGTGCACGCATATTTAGGAAGGTAAAATTATTTAATGACGGCCCTGAAGCGACTATCGTACTATTAACTTTAGGGAAGGCCGTGAAATTCACTAAATAGCCCGTCCCGAATTCTAAATGTTTTATTTTTGATCAATTATTGAGGGCCCCG
>MU709138.1:4580-36086 GCA_026770625.1 Nicotiana glauca
TATGATAAAAATTCAAAAGTTTGACATTTTTTTGGCTGTTTTCGCAAAAGTGTGGTTGGACCCGTTAAGGGTTGCCTACGTATCACGCTCCGAAAGACGAGAATCAAACCGGCGTAGTTCGGTCAAATTATTTTTAGACAAACTATTTTTGATTTTTGACAAAATTGAATCATTCCAACTATTTTTTATGACAAAATTTCTATATATTTTTTATTTATTGGAAAACCCAATTAAAATTTTTTGGAAGCAAAACAATGTAATAATGATTTTTTTTCTTTTTTTTTATTTCAATAATCCAAAACAAGTCAACAATTTTTTATTTATTATTTTTTTTTAATAAAGAAAATCCTACAAAATTTCGACAGAGTTTCGGTAGTATTTGAATGTCGATTTTTTTTTTCTAAAATCAAAAATTGTTATTTTCTCTTTTCTTTTTCCTTAATTCTTTTCCTAGCCGGTCAGCATGATGGCCCGAGACAAATAAATACAACATATAATCATGATGGTCTTTTAATATTTGGGTTACCTGTCCTAGACGGACCCAACCCCTGTGTTGAGTCCCCTAAGTCATATATGATGCAAATAAGCGTCCCTATTTCTAGGTTCAAAACCTGGTTATTTTGTTCTAGACTGTATACCCGAGCGGACGACTCGAGTTGAGGAGGGGGCTACATACCGGGGACCCGCGGGATCGTCCGGCTTAGTAACTTGTCCGGCCTATTTTCTTATTTTGGGTATGACACTAACAGAATAGGGAGTCTCAACCAGTAAGCACATCCCCGGAGGTAAGAAGAGAAGGGTTTTCGGCACAGTTTATATATAGTTCAAGTAATATCAAAGCGGTAAACATTTAGCTAATTAATCATGGACATATAAGGTAATCAGATATAAAAAAAATACAGCAATTTAAATGAGCTCGAATTCTTAAACCCTGAATCAGATATTCTGGGTTTCTTTTCCCCAGCAGAGTCGCCAGAACTGTCACACCTCCTTTTTTACCGCTATTTTACTACACCCCGGTAAGGGATATAATAAAAGGAAGGAGTTTTTCCAATTTAAGGACAGTCGGAACGGGATTTATTTATTTAGTTTCAGAGTCGCCACTTAGGAAGTTAATGGTGTCCCAAGTCACCGTATGCATCCCGAACCGAGGAAAATTTGACTCTGTTAATAGTCCGCGAACTAGAAATCCGGATAAGGAATTTTGTTAATCCGGGAGAAGGTATTAGGCACTCCCGAATTCTGTGGTTCTTGCACGGTCACTCAACTGTTGTATTTATTTTTATCTGATTTTTATATATGTTCCTTTTATATGCATTTTAATATTCCGCTTTATTATTTAAAGAATTACAACGTCGTGAAAATGTATTTTTGGACCACGCCGTACCAGTACGCCCGTGGCTTTTAACACATTTCGACTTCGTTGAGACTTGGATTTGGATCACATAAATGTGCATCCATATTAAGAAGGTAATATTATTATAAATCATGCCTAGATTATCTACGTCTTGTTAACTTTGGGAAAGTCCGTAAGCTAAACGGTCCTTCCAAATCTAAGGTTTTTATAACAATTATTTGAGGGCCCCGCAATTGTGTATTTAATGTGGCGAGGCTCATCTCATTTTATTAATGCCATATCTAAAGTGCTATATTTTTCTATGTGTTTTGTCTCTAATTATAAATGAAATATCGTAATTGTTTATCCGTTACCTAATAATTATTACATTGGGGCCATGAGCTCATATGAGCCCAGGCCTTCAGTCATTTTTGGGTTTTATCATAGCCCATACGATAACACCATGGCCAAACATAGCTGGATTGGTTAAGTTAGTTTGGGCCCAAATCCTGGAATGCGTATTAATATGGCCAGGCCCAATGGCTATTGAAACATATCTATTGAATTTTAGGTCTGTTATTAGGAAATTGGTTCCAGAACTAACACAAAACATAAGACTGTTCTTCATTTTTCGTTAATGATTGACTTTAAAGTCAGACTAGTTTATACAATCAACTATCAGAAAAGTTCATTTATCTCTTAATTCGAATGCTTGTTAATTTTATCAATTACAAATTCAAATTAAACTATCATTATAATACTGGTCTTGTAAACTACATTTTAAATTCGCAAAGGTTCAGATAATTCATTGATGACTACAAATCAAATGTTTTAACTACTGATTCATCAGCTTATTAAAGGTTGGTTCATAGAAAACGAGAATTTAAACTAGTGTTTTACTATATAAAGCTTTATAACAAACGACATATTACAGAATTAATGAGTGCGAAACATTTATGGTGTAAGTCCATATTGCTTATCAGATATTGAACATGCCTTTATAGAAATAATTTCTAACTACTAAACTGACTTCAGTATTCACATAAGAGAGTTCTTTAAGAAGACATTACTATATTATTAGCCTAACAAAAATAAGTTGCAGAAATTTAAACCTACTTTACTTTACACTTCAACTCTTATACTATCCTATTAGCTAGATTAAAACTAAAATCAATATCAATTAAGTTTAACAATCCAGTCCGAATTATTATATTTCCAAAACTAACCCTAACGAATACACATAGTTAATTTTGATATAAAAAAAACAGCAGAATATGAAATAACATTTAAACTTCATTTCATCCTCTTCAATATCACGTTTACAGCTTTAATCAACAGAAATTGTACCTGGAAAGGAAAGGAAACCGATGAGATTTAGGCAAGTAAGGATCAGCAATCAACAACAACTTGTTAATCAATCAGAACAGCTCTAGCAAACCAGATTCAACTCAGATTGAAGATAAACCAGTAGAAAACCCACAGAGGCAAAACCAGATCACGAATAACCACTTCAACCCAAAACAGCCCCAATCCAACAGTAATTCAATCTCCAAAGTCAAATAGAAGAGGAATATAGACTTGAAATCGCTTCAGAATCAAGGCAATAATGATACTTTTGAGGATTTTAAGTTTTGATGTGAAGAGAATACTCGAATTGCAATTGCAAACAAAAGGAAAAATGTTTTTAGTGTTTCAGATTTGCTAAGGCTTCTAAACTTTCAAAAACTTCCAAACTTCCAAACTTGTTCAATGAAGGCTGATGTAGCCAATTTATAGATTTGAAAAGGGAGGGAATTTCAAATTATGAAATTGTCCCTTAGTCCCTTATTTTATTGTAACTAGACTCTTGTTATTTTATTTAATTGACTCTTTTTCCCCTTTATTTATGCTGTATTACCCCTTTTTCCCAATCTAGAATGTTCCTACCCTTGACTTTTACCCTTCTACCCCTACCTCTTTAGGATTATTACTGCACTACCCTTTTATCCTGCCTGAAATACCCTCAACCCCTTGAGTATTTACCATTAAACCAAATAGGATTTCCAAATCTACCCCTACCTCTTTAAGATTATTACACTGAACCAAATACCATTCCCCAAATTAGCCCTGCTTCCCTATTTTAATTACCTTTCACCCATACTGCCCTTTAAGCCTAATTATAATCAAATACCCAAAATTATTCTAGAAATCAGGATCGAAAAACCTTAACCAGGATTAATCAATTAATTTGTCAGTTAACAGATACAACCAAATCAGAACTAGGTAATCTATTAACGAGATTCTGAAAACCACTCAAACAATAAAGAATCCAATTAACAGAAAATCTTAGTTGCTAATCAGGTTTTTTTTTAAACAATCAAAACCCTAAAAACTAAGTGTAACAGTGTGCTTATTCAAAAAAATCGAAGCCCTAAAGCTATATCATTCTTACCAAAAATTAACAACACAAAGCAGATCTTTAGACATGCAAACGACAGAAGTAAAGAGAAAATCGGAACTTAGCTTTTTTTTTTCTTATTTTCTTTTCTTTCTTTCTTCTGTTCTTTTCCTTCTTCGTTTTTTCTTGATTTTCCAGGCTTTTAAAACCTTGGATATCATTTTCTTGGATCTTTAACTTCAGGCAGACCTTCGAGTCTTAGTTTGAACTTTTCAGTGGTTTCCGGGGTTAAGGACTCTTAGAATAAGGCCTAGGGTGTTTAAGGGATGGCTTTGAAGTGGTGGTGTTCGCCGGAGTGGGGTTCCGGCGACACTCAAATCGATATTCAAAGAAATCTAGGCTTATTCTAAGAAAAAGACTTAGAGGGGTGGAAAGGGGAGATCTAGGCAGTCCTAGGGTGTTAAGGGTGGAAGCAGAATCAAGCTTCGTGTTCGCCGGAGTAGGGTTCCGGCGACACTTGGATAAATATTCGAGAAGTTCTGGTTGGTTTCGAAGGAAACTGGTTATGGGGGGTAAAAGAGAAGGCTTAGACCTTTCTATGGTGTTAAGGGCGGGGTCATCGGAGTAGGTTATGTTTCTCGCCGGTAGGGTTCCGGCGGGGTTGAGAGAGAAGGGGGAGGGAAGAAGAGGCGGCTAGGGTTTCAGGTGTGTTAGGGAATGATATGAAATGAGGGGTATAATACATTTTTGTGTATTTAAAACCTTAGGATCAATTGGAACCGTTAGATTAGAAATACTCAACGGCTGAGATTTATTAATACTTATACGACGTCGTTGTGTTAAGTAACGGTTCAATTCTATCCGTCAGATCAAAATATATGAACGGTCAAGATCTGACGTCTTAAACGTCGTCGTTTGGTTTAATAGATGGCCGGTATATCTGACCGTTTGATCAAGAATTTTAACGGCCCAGATTGATTGCTTTTAACGGTGTCGTTTGGATTAATAGGCAGGCAGACGGGTAATATATTTGGGCCTGGGTTAACTGTATTGTATTTTTAATTTTTTGGGCCACTTATTATCAGCCCAATGTATATGTACATTTGTATTTTGTTTTTCTTCTTGTATTTTGTATTTTATATTATTTTTTATATATTTTTTGTATTTTCCTTTTATATTTTATTTACTTCTTTTTGTATTTCTTTCTTGTATTTTCCTTTTCTTCTATTTTTCTAATTTTTGCTAATTTTAAAAGTAATTAATTTCTAATTTTTTTTATGGTATTTTCAATTAAAAACAATAAAATGCTATTTTAATTTTTCTTTAATTTGTTCTCAAAATGTATTAACACAAAAATTATAAAAATAAAAATCCTAATACTCCTGCATATCTTTGTATATTTTTTATGAATTAGTATGTAACTAATTAACACAAAAATGCCACAAATATTTGACAAAATTTTAAAAATCATTTTGTTTAGATTTTGGGAACAATTTTCTTAGGGCAAAAATTACGTGCTCACACCCACAACGACACACTAGGCCGAATGAACCCCTTATCAAGGAGTTCCAGAAGTTGCTCCTTCAGCTATGATGGTGCCATACGATACGGTGGAATAGAAATGGGATGAGTGCCCAGTACCAGATCAATACCAAAATCAATATCCCTATTTGGTGGCATGCCCGGCAGATCTGCAGGAAACACATCGGGAAACTTCTCACAACCGGAACAGAATCAATGCTGGGAGTATCTGCACTGATATCCCTCATGAAAGCTAAGTAAGAAAGACAACCCTTCCCAACCATACGATGGGCCTTCAATGATGAAATTACCCTACTGGGAACATAATCAGTCAAACCTCGCTATCCAATCCATGGCACACCCGGCATAGCCAAAGTCACTGTCTTAGCATGACAGTCCAAAATAGCATGACACGAAGATAGCCAATCTGTGCCCAATATAACATCGAAATCCACCAAACAAATAAATATCAGGTCCATCGGGTCTCCAGACCCCCAATAGTCACCACACACGACCGGTACACATGATCTACAACAATAGTATCGCACACTGGAGTAGATACACGAATAAATGAAACAAGAGACTCACGGGGCATATCCAAATAACGAGCAAAATATGATGACATATATGGAAAAATGGAACCGAGATCAAATAACACAGAGGCATCTCTGTGGCAGACTGAGACAATACTTGTGATCATAGAATCTGAAGCAATAACATCGGTCCTTACTGGGAGTGCATAGAAACGAGCCTGACCACCACCTGATCGACCTCCCCCTTTAGGGTGACCCCTAGCTGACTGACCTCCACCCCTAGCTGGCTGGGTGGGTGGTAGTGAAGTAATAGGTGTTGAAGCCGATGGCTGACTCCTCTACTGAGATGAACCTCCAGGATGACGAGAACACTGCCTCCACATGTGACCCAACTCTCTACACTCATAATAAATCCCTGGTGCTTGAGATGGGGACTGAAAGGAACCCCGAGCACCGGAATGACTAGCAGATGCACCTGGCATAGAAGAACCCTGAAGTGATGGGCACGGGACGAAATATAGGGTGGAAGGGCACTGAGTGATAAATGGTCATGATGAGAAGTGTGAGAACCATGACCTGATGACCCCCCACGATAACCTGGGCGAGATGACTGAGCATGCCTGACAGGACGGCCTCTGCCGTGCTGAAACTGGCCTCTCGAAGGAGTACCACCATAACTACCAGATCCCCAAGGCCTCTTGGCCTCCCTCTCATCTCGATCCTGGCAACGAACTGACTCAATCTCGTGAGCAATGTCAACAACCTCCTCAAAAGTAGCACGAAACACCCTCTCCCTGGTCATGAGAATCCGAAGTTGATACATTAGGCCATCTACGAACCTCCTGATCCTCTCTCTATCTGTCGGGACCAACCAAACCGTATGACGAGCTAACTCTGAGAACCTTATCTCATACTGTATCATAATCAAATCACCTTGTTGCAACTGCTCAAACTTCCTGCATAGCTTCTCTTTGTGAGACCGTGGCACATACTTCTCCTAAAAGAGAATGGAGAACTGCTGCCAGGTAAGGGGTGCTACACCAATAGGCTTACGCCTACCATAAGCCTCCAACCAAGTGAAGGTAGCTCCAGAAAACTAAAAAGTGGTAAATGCTACTCCGCTGGTCTCCAAAATACCCATTGTACAAAGAATGATCTGGCACTTGTCCAAGAAAACCTAGGCATCCTTGTCCTCTGCACCACTAAATGTCAGAGGCTAAAGTCTACCAAACCTTTCCAACCTGCATTGCTCGTCCTCGGGAATAACAGGATCTGCATAGTCTTGAGCAACTGCAACCGGCTGGGCTGGATGTGCCTCCAGTGTCTGAAGTCCCTGCACGACCTTCTCAGGTGTGCGAGCAGCGGGAGTCTGAGTGCCTCCCTCGGACTGATAAGTAGATGCGGCTGTAGTAGCTGAGACCGCCTGAGCTAGGCTAGTGCATACTGAAAAAATCTGGGCCAGGGCCTCCTGAAGGCCTGGAATCACAATAGGCACAGCTGGTGCCAGAGCTGGTGCTGCTGGAGTGTCCAGAACTGGGACCTGATCTTGAACCAGGGTGGGTGGTGGATCTGCAAGTGCTTCCCTAGCTGCAGTGCAGGCTATACCTCTGCCCCTACCACGGCCTCGACCGCGTCCTCGGCTTCTAGTGGCTACAGTTGGTGGTACTGGTGGTCGTCCATCCTGACCGGTCGCTCGTGTCCTCACCATCTATGAGAGAATAGAATAAAAGAAGTTTAGCACTCTTGATACTCAATTTTTCTCTATATATTTTTAAATATGCAAAATACCTTCAAAATAGCATATATATGCATATATAATCATGACCAAGGTTTTTATTATTTTTTCCATAATTTTAATGCTTTAAATTTATTTAGTTTCTCCCTTTTTACCCATAAAATCACCAATAATTATTTCCAAAATTATTATTTTGATAATTCATCTATTGGGTTTCTATATTTATGCCAAAATATGGCTAAAATAATTTTTATAATTATATTTCGTATTTTTAAAGCTAAATTGCACATAATTGCAATATTAGCCTTTTAAGATTTAATTATGTTCTATATGCATAAAATTGGACCCTATATTTTTAAATTTCTAATTATGTATTCTAAATCATTTTAGCATTTTTAATTACTTTTCAGAAATAATGCACTATTTTTTATAAATTAAATAGGAAAAATAGCTATTTAAATTATAGCCAAATTGGCTTTCAATTAGAGCCAAATCACAACCCCAACTTCCAACCCAATTTTACAATTAAAACCCGACCCAAACCCTATTAACCCATACCCAAACCCGGAACCCCTTTTTAATCTCGATCATTGATCTCCCAGATCAACGGTCCACGCTATCTCTTTATTTTTTTTAATTCAACGACCCCCCAAAACCCTACCCCATTCTCTCATTTGCACCGCCCTAGAATCCCTTCCTCTCCAAATTCTCTTTGAGACCTAACTCAAACCCTAATCATCGTCACCGGCATGAACCCCTCCTATGATGTTTCTATGCCTTCTCCGACCACCTCTTGTCTCCTATACTCCATGGCTCTTCGACTTCATGAGTCCTTGAGAAGATCTCAAGGAAAGCCAACATGTTCCGGTTTGAAACTCGTTTACTGGCTTGTCTCCAGCCATTTTCGATTGTAAGAAAGATCTCCTCTTGTTTTTTCATTAGAATCCATGAGTTTTTAACCGGTTCATTTTATCTCGACTATTTTCTAAAAATCCTAGTTTGCTACGGCTCGATTCTTCTCATATCTTTATAGATCTGAGATGATTCGAGTATTATTAAGTGTTTTCCTTTAAAGATCTCCTGTTTTAACTAACTATTTCGATTTTAGTCATTCTTTTCTAAAACTAAGGTTTCTCGGAGTTCTTTTACGCATGCTCTAACTGATTTTGTTATGATTAAACCTTTTCCCTTATTTGTTTTGGCCGATTTTGTGCTCTTACTGCTTTTAACTTGAGTTTGTTAAAAGTCTTTTTTCTTTAGATTTTTCTTTACTTTGTTTCTATGAATGTTAACATGATTTTCCTTACTTTGCTTCTCTGAGTGTTGGTATGCTTTCTTTACTGCGTGTCTGTGTGTTAGCCTGCTTACTTGAGTCCTGTGATTACCCTACTTTGAACATGTTTTCCTGAATCTCTAGCCTACTTATGTCGCTTCTCTGTTACTATGCTCACTTTGTTTGTCCATCTCTTGCTTCTTTCTGCGACTATGCTTCAGATATGTTTTCTTGCTACATCTGTGGACCTCTTCTATTTATATGTTGAAAATGTAGAGTCATGACTCTCTTTTGATCGACTCTGGTTTCCTTAATTGATGGTGATTGAAAATTTTCTTTCAAAAATCCTAAAATCTACCCCGTCTTTTAAGCTGGTTGATTTCCTTACCATATTTACTATGATACTTATTGTTTACTAAGTTGTGTCCTTAATCAGGGCTTTATAAATTTGGTCCTACTCTATGGTACTGAATCTTGACTCTTGCCTTTCCACTTTAGTTGTTTGCCTTAATTAATTTTCCCTTGCCTTGTCTGCACTGCTACTTAATTCTTACTGATTGTTTCCTTAGTTTAAAAACTTTCTGAACCTAGCCTTAATTACCTGCTCTATACTAGTACTCTTTTGAAATCTTTCCTTATTTATTATACTCCAGCCGTGTATGATTTATTTCCTTACTTTCCACCTTCTCTTTACCGTTTACACTGACTCCCTTAATTAAAGGGGGATTCGAACCAATTTTTTATGCTGAGTTCTATAATTACTGAAGAATTGATTCTTGCCTTATTTTTAACCAGTTTTCAAACTACTATATAAATGACTCTCCTCTACAGTCTTAACACACGAACATAGTTCAGAATACACATACACACACTCAAACTCTCTCTTATTTCTCTACCACTTGTGCTAATTGCTTGTCTAGACGGCAGAAAGTCAAGGCTAGACTTTGGAACCCTACTTGCTTTAATTTTTGCATTTTACTTCTTCGACTGGTATGTCTATAGTTTAAATTTGAAACTCAACTTTATGTGTTCCATGCCTATACATCTATGCTTGTTATTGTACTAGTTATTCAATCTGTTTCTATGTTTGATGTTATTAGGCATGTCTAAATTCTTGCCTTGTGTGTAATCATCATATCACACCCTACTTATTTCTTTGGCACTTGTCTAGCATGTTCACTTAGTTCCCTTACCCCTCCCTTAATTGGTATAACCATGTAGTGTCAAAGTTGGCCCTTCCAAACTGCACTTACTTTATATTGGCTATGAAATTTGGGTGTGAGAACGTCCCAGGATCCCATGAGATCCTTAGGGAACTCTGACACACCTACATATGAGAAAGGTTATGGAAAAATCTTCGCACTTGAGGTGGTTTATTACATAACTCAGGGAGGAAGTCCTAAACATGTGCTGAAAAGTCTGAGCCTGTTTCAGGCTCTCTATAGTATTGTTTTTTTACTTTTCTTGTGAAATTCATTCACATGGTCTGTAATAATTTGTAAACAAATATTGGGGTAACTAATGAAAAGGGTGGGTATTTACATGTTTGTGGGGTAAGGCGGGTAGAAACCATGCCTATAGGACTTTTCATTTTACTATGTTTGCCTTACCATATTAGAAACCATGCCTATAGGACTTTACATTTTACTATGTTTCCCTTACCATGTTAGAAGCCTTTTTAATAGGATTTTGCTATACTTGCCTTACAATGTTAGAAATCATGTTTCATAGGCCTCAAAATCAGTTTCACAGATAGATGCCATATCTATAGGACATAAGTTAATCCATCTTCTATTATAACAAGTGTTACATGTTTTCTTTCATTGGTCATCATGCTTGCCAAGTTTCTGAAATCAATGGTAAACAACTAGATGTCATGCCTATAGGGAATAACTATAGAAATTCTGCCTATAGATCTCAACTAGATTAGAGTTTAACTGTCAACGTGTTAAAACCAGTAGGCAAGCCTGATCGGACTTATTTTCTGAGTTATGTAATAAATCTGGTTCTACTGTTATCACTTAAATGCCTTGTTATGATGTGAATTTAGACCTTAATTGTGTATGAGTCGTGTTGTCTATGTGCATTATTTGTGGAGGTATATCTGAGCCTTTTATCTGATTTCTGTGTTTTACCCCCTAAATGTAGTCCTATGCATTTTTTATTTGTCTCTTAGTATTTTGCCTTTAAACCTGAGGGTCTGCCTAGAACCACCACCCCACCACCCCTTTATAGGATAGGAGTCCTAAATTCCTCTGGGAGTGATAGGAAGAGACGGGTAACAGCATGCAATTGGGATCGAGACCAACCTTCGCTTTTATTACATTCACAGGGCGGAAAAGGGGAGATATGGATATGATGACCGGTGCATTAATACCACGTGTAGCCCCTCTCTGAGGAGTGTCCTACCGAGTAATGCATTGATATGATCCATAGTATAAACAAACCTAGGACACCCCTCTTTCATTCATGAATATGCTTAGATTTTAATTCTTTTCAAAATCTCACTTTTTCACTAATTGTTTTTTTCAAACACTTGTGTATTTAAACTTAAATCCCCTACTATTTGAGTCATACTTGTTTATTTTCTAATTTTAAAAATTCACAAAAATTGTTTGGCAGGTCACCACACTAGTGGATCCCGAGTTGTGCCTATCACCTTCCCCTCAGGCTAATTTCAAGCCCTTACCCTATCTCTGGTTACCAAAAGTAGTTATAAAAGGACCTTATAGGTGCCCTAACACACCTTAAATCGTTAGGTGGCGACTCTCCAAAAATGCAAACCCCTTTCCCAAAAGGAAAGAGTTGTCCTAACCAAATGTCATAAACCCAATTCCGTAAGGAAAAAAGGGGGCGCGACAAGTACTCGGATCAACAGATTCGCACGACAAGAATTTAAGAATATGAAGTTTTTCTAAAGGTTCTGCAGCCTCCTCTGGATAAATTCAGACGTCTGATGAAAAGGATGCCACACTCATACACTAGGCCACAATAACACTCATATCTACGTGGATACTATGTCACACTCCACCCAACCTATATCATGCACACCTGAGTCTGTTGAAAAGGATCTGCTTATCAGGAACTTGGTTGAGGAACTTAAGAAACTAACCAATCGGATTCAGGGTGTTGAGGGAAGCAAAGGAATCAAGGGGATGAACTATGAAGACCTTTGTATACAGCCTGATGTCGAACTACCTGAGGCGTACAAACATCCTAAGTTCGAAATATTTGATGATACGGGTGACCCAAGGGTCCATCTGAGGACATATTGCGACAAGCTGGTTGGATTAGTGAAGGGTGAAAGGATCCGCATGAAGTTGTTCATGAGGAATTTGAAAGGAGATCCTCTATCTAGGTACATCAGCCAAGATCCAAAGAAGTGGTCAAGCTGGGTGGGCATGGCATCTGACTTTATGGATAGATTCAGGTTTAATACAGAGAACGCACCAGACGTGTTCTATATCCAAAATTTAAAGAAGAAGCCTACGGAGACGTTTTGCGAGTATGCTACTCGCTGGAGTTCTGAATCTGCTAAGGTCAGACCCGCCTTAGAAGAGGAGCAAATGAACAAGTTCTTTGTCCGGGCTCAGGACCCGCAGTACTATGAACGGCTGATGATGATTAAGAACCACAAGTTCTCCGACATTATCAAATTAGGTGAAAGAATTGAAGAAGGTATTAAAATTGGTATGGTCACAAATTTTGAAGTCTTGCAAGCTACGAATAAGGCTTTACAGTCAGGTGGTGTGTCCAAGAAAAGGGACGTAGGGGCTGGATGGTTGCACAAAAGACTAAATCTCCCCTTAAATACCAAGCTTGCCCAACACCTCCACTCACATACCAGCCAACCCCAAATTACCAAGCACCCTCACACCAATCTCCACCACCAACTTATCAGTCATCTCCACCTCCTACGTATAAACCTACTTCACCTAGATACTCCCAACCAGCTCATGTCTACCAAACCTATAATGCTCAACCATCCCATTATCAATCACCCCCTGCACGCCAAAATTTCCCTAGACCCCGACCTAATTTTGATCACAGACCTCCAAATAATATATAGCCATTGTTGAACCCATCGACCAGCTATATGAAAGGCTCAAAGCTACTTGTTATGTCACCCCCGTCCTTGCTATAATCCTTAAGAATCCTTCTTAGTGGGTTAACCCAAACAAGTACTGTGCATACCACTCCGGCATGAAAGGTCACACCATCGATGAATGTCGCTTCTTGAAAGACAAGATACAGTCTTTGGTTGATAACAAGATCATTATGGCAAAGGAACCCACTCCAAATGTCTGCAACAACCCTCTTCCAGACCATAAGGGTGGAGGTATCCACATGATTGAAGTGGAAGATGACTGGGATCCCGAGGGATCAATCGGTTTGATCGCAGAATGTAATGAACCAAAGAAACTAGAAATTACTCTCAATCCAATAATAGTCCAGATCCAACCGTATGAGGACGCTGAGGTGAATATGTTTGTACCTCTCGAATTTGAAGCAGTGTTATCCGCAAAAGCACCGGCCCCAATTGAGGTTGAATTCGTGTCTCCGGCAAATGCACCCACACCATTTGAAGTTGCAGCCTTGCCACCCAAGGCACATGTTCCATTTGAATTCAGGATAGCCGCGCCAATCCCAGTGGTGATATCAACCACACCACTCTTCTATACAAATGTTTCACCCTGGGACTATAAAGTCGAGGCGAGAAGGAAGGGCAAGGTCAGGATTGAAGAAACTGTTGCAGCATAGGGTATGACAAAAACGGGTAGAGTCTATGCCCCTAAACATCTGGCTGAATCAAGCAAGCAGGCCTCCAATCGGCCACCCCTCATTGAGACAGGTCTGGACGACCTTTGGGGGAAAATACAGGCCAAGGAATATTCGGTCATCGACCAATTAAACAAGACGCCAGCACAAATATCCATTCTCTCTTTGCTGCAAAATTCCAAGACACACAAGAATGCTCTGTTAAAGGTGCTCAATAAAGCGTACGTACTAAGTAACATCACTGGTGGGGAAATGGCTAATATGATAGGACAAGTGCTATAAAGCCATAAGATCACCTTTTATGAGGACGAGCTTCCACCTGAAGGGCTGGGGCATAACAAAGCACTGCACATCACCGTGTAATGTGAAGATTATTTCATCACCAGGATCCTTATCGATGGAGGTTCCAGTCTTAACATTTGTCCGCTGGTAACACTCAAGAAGTTGGCAAAGGGTTGCATGAGATAAAGGATGGAGAAATCAATGTGAAAGCCTTTGATGGTTCTTAGAGGTCCACTATTGGTGAAATTAGTCTATGCCTGCAAAAGAAGTTGAGAATTTTGAGAACAGACCTAAGTCCAACCTGGATGAAACTGAAATTGTCAACCTGAGAGATGCAAAAAATGTCAAGGAAACTCGAATCAGAATTCACCTATCGCCATCGGAGAAGAAAGAATACACAAAATTTCTAAAAGAGTATGAGGATATATTCACTTGGTCATATGATGACATGGCTGGTCTGAGTACGTCTATTGTGTCTCACAAACTACCAACCGATCCAATGTGTCCACCTGTAAAGCAAAAGCTCAGAAAGTTCAAGCTTGATATGAGTTTGAAAATCAAGGAAGAAGTCACCAAGCATATCAACGCTAAGGTTATCAGGGTAGTAGAATACCCAACATGGTTAGCCAACATTGTGCCAGTGCCAAAGAAGGATGGGAAGGTCAGAGTCTATATCGACTATCGTGATTTCAACTGGGCTAGTCCGAAAGACGACTTCCCTTTGCCAAATATACACATCTTGATTGACAATTGCGCCAAGCATGAGCTATAATCATTCGTAGATTAGTTCGCTGGTTATCATCGGATCTGGATGGATGAGGAAGATGATGAATAAACGGCTTTCATTACGCCATGAGGATTGTACTGTTACAAGATGATTCCATTCGGCTTGAAGAATGTAGGGTCCACCTACATAAGGGCCATGACCACCATCTTTCATAATATGATACACAAGGATATAGAGGTATATGTGGATGATGTTATTATCAAAATCCAAGAAGGCCACTGACCACATAAAAGATCTGAGGAAGTTCTTCAATAGATTGCAGAGATACAACCTGAAACTAAACCCCGCAAAGTGCACATTTGGGGTTCCTACTGGGAAATTGCTTGGGTTTATTGAGAGCCGCCGAGGAATACAAATGGATCCATCGAAAGTCAAAGCCATTCAGGAACTACCACCACTAAAGAACAAGAAGGATGTGATGAGTTTCTTGGGAAGGCTTAACTATATCAGATGATTCACAGCATAGTCTACAGTTATCTGTGAGATAATTTTTAAGATGTTAAAGAAGGACGCCGCCACCAAGTGGACCGATGACTGCCAAAAGACCTTCGACAAGATCAAGGAGTACTTATCAACATCGTCAGTCTTAGTCCCGCCCGAGCCAAGTAGTCCCTTATTACTCTACCTTGTAGTGTTAGATGGAGCTTTTGGTTGTGTTCTGGGGTAGCACGATGAAATAGGAAGGAAGAAACAAGCCATTTATTATCTTAGTAAGAAGTTTACCCCGTACGAGGCCTGATATTCTCTATTGGAACGCACTTGTTCTGCTTTGACTTGGGTAGCTCAGAAGTTGAGGCATTATTTCTGTGCCTATAATACTTATCTCATATTGAGAATGGTTCCCTTGAAGTACATCATTCAGAAGCCCATGCCCACTGGCAAGCTAGCCAAGTGGAAAATCCTGTTAAGTGAGTTTGACATTATTTACGTGACTAAGAAAGCGGTCAAGGGATGGCACTAGCAGACCACCTCGCTAAAAACCCCATGGATGGAGGATACGAACCCCTAAAAACGTATTTTCCTGATGAAGAGGTATCATTCATAGGAGAAGACATTATGAAATCCTATGACGGTTGGAGAATGTTCTTCGATGGAGCAGCAAACTTCAAAGGAGTTGGTAAAGGGGATATCCTAATATCAAAAACCGGTCAGCATTATCTAGTGTCTGGTAAACTCAGGTTCTCCTGCACCAACAATATGGCCGAGTATGAAGCCTGCATCTTGGGACTCAAAATGGCGATTGACATAAACAATCAAGAGCTGGTAGTGATTGGAGATTCAGACTTACTTATACACCAGGTACGAGGAGAATGGGAAAACAAGAACTCCAAGATACTCCTGTATCTACATCAAGTAGAAGAATTGAGAAAGAGGTTCACAAAGACGGAATTCCAGCATATTCCCAAGATTCATAATGAGTTTGCCGATGCATTGGTTACCCTATCATCTATGATACAGCATCCCGACAAGAATTTCATTGATCCAATTTCGGTGAAAATCCATAATCAGCCAGCTTATTATGCCTATGTTGAAGAGGAAGTAGATTGAAAGCCTTGGTTTCATGATATCAAGGAATATTTGGCAAAAGGAGAGTAGACAGAGCTTGAAAATCCTACTCAGAAACGCACACTTCGGAGATTGTCCAACAACTTCATTCACAGCGGAGGAATCCTGTATAGGCGGACTCCCGATTTAGGATTATTGAGATGTGTCGACGCAAAGAAAGCATCCAGGTTACTAGAGGAAATTCATGCTAGGACCTGTGGTCCATATATGAACAGTTTTGTCTTAGCAAAGAAGATACTTCGGGCTGGTTACTTTTGGATGACTATAGAAACGGACTGTATCCAGTATGTCCGGAAATTCCACTACTGTCAGATATATGCATACATGATAAAGTTACCTCCGAGCGAGCTTAACACAACAAGCTCATCGTGGTCATTCGTCGCCTGAGGAATGGACGTTATTGGATCAATCGAGCTTGTTGCTTCCAACGGACACAGGTTTATCCTGGTAGCCATCGACTATTTCACCAAATGGGTCGAAGCAGCATCTTACAAAGTAGAGACTAAGAATTTTGTGGCAGACTTTATCCGCGGCCGCATTGTTTGTCGAATAGAAATTCCAGAATCAATCATTACTAATAATGGCTCCAACCTTAACAGCGACCTGATAAAATTTATGTGCGAAACTTTCAAGATCAAACACAAGAATTCCATAGACTACAGGCCTCAGATGAATGGAGTTGTAGAACCGCCAATAAGAACATCAAGAAGATATTGAGGAAAATGATAGAGAAGCACAGACAGTGGCACGGGAAGGTATCATTTTCTCTTCTGGTGTATCGCACCACAGTCTGCACATCAACCGGGGCAACCCTCTATATGTTGGTTTACGGTACAGAGGTTGTCATTACTGCTAAGATAGAAATTCCTTCTCTAAGGATCATACAAGAAGCTGAGCTCGACAACGCAAAGTGGGTAAAAAGTCGTTATGAGCAACTAGACCTTATAGATGGAAAGAGAATGAACGTAGTTTGTCATGATCAAATCTACCAGAACAGAATGTCCAAAGCCTTCAACAAAAGAGTCAAGCCAAGACAGTTCACACCGGGGCAGCTGGTGTTGAATAAAAAATTTCGGCATCAAGATGAAGCCAAAGGGAAGTTCTCTCCCAACTGATAGGGTCCATACATGGTTCACCGGGTTTTGACAGGAGGAGCCCTCATACTTGCAGAAATGGACGGAGAAGTTTGGCCAAAACCGATCAATTTAGATGCAGTCAAGCATTACTATGTGTAATCTTTGTGCTTTCCTTATATGATGTAAATTAAACTACGCTCGACCTGATTCCCGTTTAAGAGGGGATACGTAGGCAGCCATATGAGTTCAGTCACAATTCAATAAAAATTTCATTTCCCCGCAGTTGAAAACTGGTTCAGCAAATCGTCACACGAGCAACAGTGAGAAATGCCAACCCATCAAACTGGGGTAGAATTTTGAGGAGGACCCTCAAAATTTTGCAGCAGGAAAGGTTGCAATGTCCTGAACTACGCCATAGTCATCGGTTCATCTAAAAGATATTTTTAACCATACATTTATGTCACACTTTTACAAAATCATGCATGTTTATTATTGAAAATGATTTGTTTAGCAACGCTACCCCAATGATACAGACAATATCACTATATCAAAGCCGAACGAGTCAAGCATAGCCAACGGGGATACGAACTAACCTTCCTCTTTACAAAACTCACAATTTTTCTTTGAATGCAGGCACTAGGATTGTGAAATCATTAACATATTGTACGCCCATAGGACAAACATTGTTCAAAATACGACTCTTAGAATCGTTGCACTTGCCAACATTTGCTATCAGCACACACTAGTGATGGTCTGTATGTCACAGTGCTCCCAGTAATCATAACGCCACAATCTGCTATCAGCTAAGAAAACTCTACTGTCAGTTGTTATCTTATTTCTTGCATAAGGTTACCATTCTGCCTTCCAAGGTTAAGCTCTACCTCCATTTGCATCTGCATTGCATAACGCTACCATTCTGCCTTCCAATTTGCATAAGGCTACCATTCTGCCTTCCGAGGTTAAGCTCTACCTCCATCTATATCCGCATTGCATAAGGCTACCATTCTGCTTTCCAATTTGCATAATTCTACCATTCTGCCTTCTAAGGTTAAGCTCTACCTCCATCTGCATTCGCATTGCATAAGGCTACTAGTCTGCCTTCCAATTTGCATAAGGCTACCATTCTGCCTTCCGAGGTTAAGCTCTAACTCCACCTACGCATATTTTCATAAGGCTACCATTCTGCCTTCTGAGGCTAAGCTCTGCCTCCAATTTTCTTCGAAACTAAGCGCTATCCCAAGCATTATTTATCTCGCTTTTCTTATGGGCTAAGCTCTGCCCTTCAAATCACAAGACTAAGCTTTGTCGTGTCCGCCTCACACTACTACATCCTTCATAGGCTGAAATATCGCCAACTCATCCAAAGGCATCATCGTTCGGAGGCACCATCTTTACAGCCTGAGAACACCATGCCATGGCCTGAGGATCTCTTTCAATATTTTGCATATCATTATTCAAAGGCGTCATGGTTCGGAGGCACCATCCTCGTACCCCGAGAACATCATTTCATGGACTGAGAATACCTTATCATACGCTTCATGGCCCAGGACATCATGGTCTAACAATATCATCCTCATCGTCTGAAGAAGACATTCATGGTTCAACGGAAATTTGCATCATGTTTAAATTTATGCACAATATATGCTTGTATTTCTTATTGGCAGGTAAACCAGTGAGCAACGGATGTCCCATCATGAGTGACCCCACTCCAGTTCCCTCAACCAGATCAAACCTAACCATTCTCGTAAACCGTCCACTCACCCAGCCCTAGATGTGCGTCCGTTCTTGAAATCGTTTCATCGGTATACTCCGTCGATAGATCCTGAACTACATATAGCCTGATTTTTATAAAATAAGGGATATGTAGGCAACTCAGAAGCCAGGGTGCGGCCTAATTTCTCAAAATAGTTTCGCTCGGTCAAAATTAGCAATCATTGCTTTGCCCGAAAATTCTTTCATCTTTCCCGGGTAAAGAGGGCAGTTGTTAATACCCAATGGTTCCCTATATATTTTTAAATATGCAAAATACCTTCAAAATAGCATATATATATATATATACATATGCATATATAAGCATGCCCAAGGTTTATATTATTTTTTCCATAATTTTAAGATTTTAAATTGATTTATTTTCTCTCTTTTTATCCATAAAATTTCCAATAATTATTTCCAAAATTATTATATTCATAATTAATCTATTGGATTTCTATATTTATGCCAAAATATGGCTAAGGTGATTTTTTATATTTTATAATTATATTTAGTATTTTTAAAGCTAAATTGCACATAATTACAATATTAGCCTTTTAAGATTTAATTATGTTCTATGTGCCTATAATTGGACCCAGTATTTTTTAATTGCTAATTATGTATTCTAAATAATTTTAATATTTTTAATTATTTTTCAGAAATTATCTACTATTTTTTTATAAATTAAATAAGGAAAACTAGCTATTTAAATTATAGCTAAATTGGCTTTCAATTATAGCCAAATCAGGACCCCAATTCACAGCCCAATATTACAATTAAAACCCGACCCACACCCTATTAATCCATACCCAAACCTGGAACCCAAACTACCCTTTTTAGTCTCGACCGTTGATCTCCCAAATCAACGGTCCACGTTATCTCTTTCTCTTTTAATTCAACGACCCCCCAAAACCCTACCCCATTCGCTCATTTGCACCGCCCTTGAATCCCTTCCTCTCCAAATTCTCTTTGAGATCTAACTTAAACCGTAATCGTTGTCACCGGCATGAATCCCTCCTATGATGTTTCTATTCCTTCTTTGACCACCTCTGGTTTCCTATACTCCATGGCTCTTAGACTTCATGAGTCCTTGAGAAGATCTCAAGGAAAGCCAACCTGTTCCGGTTTAAAACTCATTTACTAGCCTGTCTCCAGCCATTTTCGTTCGTAAGAAAGGATCTCCTGTTGTTTTTTCGTTTGAATCCATGAGTTTTTAACCGATTCTCGTAATCTCTACTATTTTTTGAAAACCCTAGTTTGCTACTAGTAGATTCTTTTCAGATCTTTATAGATCTGAGGTGATTCGAGTATTATTAAACGTTTTCCTTTACAGATCTCTTGTTTTAACTAACTATTTCGATTTTAGTCATTCTTTTCTAAAACTAGGGTTTCTCAAAGTTCTTTTACACATGTTCTAAATGATTTCGTTATGATTAAACCTTTTCCATTGTTTGTTTTGACCGATTTTGTGTTCTTACTGCTTTTAACTTGACTCTGTTAAAAGCCTTTTTTTACATTTTTCTTTACTTTGTTTCTATGAATGTAAACATGATTTTCCCTATTTTGCTTCTCTAAGTGTTAGCAATCTTTCTTTACTATGTGTATGTGTGTTAGCCTTCTTACTTAAGTCTTGTGATTACCCTGATTCAGACACGTTTTCCTAAATCCCTAGCCTACTTATGTCACTTCTGTGTGACTATGCTCACTTTATTTGTCCATCTCTTGCTTCTTTCTACGACTATGCTTTGAATATGTTTTCTTGCTACATCTGTGGACCTCTTCTATTTATATGCTAAAAGTGTAGAGTTATGACTCCCATTTGATTGACTCTAGTTTCCTTAATTGATGGTGATTGAAAATTTTCTTTCAAAAACCCTAAAAGCTCTGCCCCGTCTGTTAAGCTGGTTGACTTCCTAACCATACTTGCTATGATACTTATTTTCTACTAAGTTTTGTCCTTAATCAGAGCTTTATGAACTTTGTCCTACTCTATGATATTGAATCTCGACTCCTACCTTTCCACTTAATTTGATTAGTTGTTTGCCTTAATTAATTTTCCCTTACCTTGTCTGCACTGCTACTTAATTCTTACTGATTGTTTTCTTATTTTAAAAACTTTCTGAACCTAGCCTTAATTACCTGCTCGATACCAGTACTCTTTTGAAATCTTTCCTTATTTTTTATACTCCAGTCGTGTATGATTTGTTTCCTTACTTTCCACTTGCTCTTTACCGTTTACACTGACTCTCTTAATTAAATGGAGATTCAAACCAATTTTTTATACTGAGTTCTATAATTACTGAAGAATTGATTCTTACCTTATTTTTAACCAGTTTTCAAACTATTCTATAAATGAATCTCCTCTACAGTCTTAACACACGAACATAGTTCAGAATACACACATACACACTCAAACTCTCTCTTCTTTCTCTGCCACTTGTGCTAACTGCTTGTCGAGCCGGCTAAAAGCCAAGGCTAGACTGTGGAACTCTACTTGCTTTACTTTCTTCACTTTACTTCTATGACTCGTATGTCTCTAGTTTAAATTTGAAACTCAACTTTATGTATTTCATGCCTATACATCCATGCTTGTTACTGTACTAGTTATTCAAAAAAATTTTATGTTTGATGTTATTAAGCATGTCTAAATTCTTTCCTTGTGTGTAATCATCATATCAGACCCTACTTAGTTCTTTGACACTTGTCCAGCATGTTCACTTAATTCCCTTACCCCCCTCCCTTAACTGGTATAACCATGTAGTGTCAAATTTTGTTCAACAAAACTCTTGTCTTCAAAATGATCATGTTGCACTATTCCCTATGTTTTAAATGTCTGTTACCATGACTGCACTTACTCTGTATTGGCTATGAAATCTGGGTGTGAGCACTGCCCGAGATCCCATGATATCCATAGGGAACTCTAACACACCCAGATATGAGAAAGGCTATGGAACAATCTTGTCACTTGAGGTGGTTTATTACATAACTCAGTAAGGAAGTCCTAATCATGTGCTGAAAAGTTTGGGCCTGTTTCAGGCTCTCTATAGTGTAATTTTTTAACTTTTCTTATGAAATTCATTCACATGGTCTATAATAATTTGTAAACAAATATTGGGGTAACTAGTGAAAAGGGTGGGTATTTACATGTTTGTGGGGTAAGGCGGGTAGAAACCATACCTATAGGACTTTACATTTTACTGTGTTTGCCTTACCATGTTAGAAATAATGCCTATAGGGTTTTACTATGTTTGCTTTACCATGTTAGAAACCTTGTTTAATAGGTTTTTGCTATACTTGCCTTACCATGTTAGAAATCATATTTAATAGGTCTCAAAATCAGTTTCATAGATAGATGCCATATCTATAGGATTTAATTTAATCCATCTTCTATTATAACAAGTGTTACATATTTTCTTTCATTGGTCATCATACCTACTAAGTTTCTGAAATCAGTGGTAAACAACTAGATGTCATGCCTATAGGGAATAACTATAGAAATTCTGCCTATAGATCTCAACTAGTTTAGTTAAATAAACCAACCCAGTCTACGCTTTAGTTCATTTCGAAACTGGTTTAATTAATGGTTTATTTTCTCTAAAATAAGTTCTTTCAAAAACTGCATTGATTTGTCATTAGATATCATGCCTATAAGGATTCAAGAGTCCGCTTTAAAAAAAAACCTGCCTTGTTGCACTATATAAAATGTAGTCATCTGTATTTCGCGCCAAGGAAAGTCTTAGGCAATCAACTTTAAATAAAATCTTTGTGATTAGTGTTTAATTGTCAACGTGTTAAAACAAGTAGGCAAGCCTAATTCAGATTTCTTTTCTAAGTCATGTAATAAATCTGGCTCTGTTGCTATCACTTAAATTCCTTTGTAGGATCTGAATTTAGACATTAATTGTGTATGAGTCGTGCTGTCTATGTGCATTATTTGTGGAGGTATATCTGAGCCTTTTATCTGATTTCTGTGTTATACCCCCTAAATGCAGTCTCTATGTGTTTTTTATTTATCGCCTAGTATTTTGCCTTTAAACCTGAGGGTCTGCCCAGAAATCCCCCCCCCCCCCTATAGAATAGGAGTCCTAAATTCCTCCGGGGCTGATAAGAAAGGACGGGTAACAACATGCAATAGGGATCGAGACCAATCTTTGATTTAATTACTTTCGCGAGGCGGGAAAGGGTAGATATGTATATGATGACCGGTACATTAATACCACGTGTATCCCTTCTCTGAGTAACGGGTATTGCTTTGATATGATCCATATTATAAACAAACCTAGGACACCCCTCTTTCATTCACGAATATGCTTAGATTGTAATTCTTTTCAAAATCTCGCTTTTTTCACTAATTGTTTTTTTTCAAACACTTGTGTATTTAAACTTAAATCCCCTACTATTTGAGCCATACTTGTTTATTTGCTATTTGTACAAATTCAAAAAAACTATTTGGCCGGGAACCACCACACTAGTGGATCCTGAGGGGCGCCTAACACTTTCCCCTTAGGATAATATCAAGGCCTTATCCTATCTCTAGTTACCAAAAGTAGTTATAAAAGGACCTTATAGGTGCCCTAACGCACCTTAAATCATTAGGTGGCGACTCTCCCAAAAGGAAAGAGTTGTCCCAACCAAATATCATAAACCCGATTCCGCGAGGAAAAACAGGGGGCGCGACAAGTACTCGGATCAACAGATTCGCACGACAAGAATTCATGAATATGAAGTTTTTCTAAAAGTTCTGCAGCCTCCCGGGGATAATACAGACGTCTCGGTACCCATCCACGAGACTCTACTAAACATGTTCATGACTCGTGAGACCTATGTAACCTAGGCTCTGATACCAACTTGTTACGACCCTAAAACGGACTCGGTCGTGATGGGCCCTATCGTGAAACTAGGACAGCCGACAAAAACCCCCAAACCAACTAAACACTTATAATGAGTCATTAATAATCTAAAAATCCCAAAATATAAAGTAGAATAAAATAGTGCGGAAACAAACACAGCCCGACATCGGGGTGTCACCAGTCATGTGCATCTACAATGCGTCAAAGAGTATGAAAAGGACAACATAGTATGATAAAAGCTAGTACAAAGTGAAATCAAGATAGGAAGGAGAAGTACTGGGTTGGGAATGTCGAGCAGCTATCTAGTCAACTCCGAGCAAGCCTGCTGGAAGGCAAATCAGCACTCGCTAGCGTGACCCGAGACTCCTGGATCTGCACACAAGGTGTAGGGAGTAATATGAGTATGCCAACTCAGTAAGTAATAAAAGTAAAGGTTGTTGATTGATAAGAAGACATGTAAAGCACAGCATAATGCTATAACAAAATAGTATAAAATCAGCACAATGCAATAAAACTGTTATATCTCGTAAAACACCTTAGTTCAGTAAAAAAACTTTTAAACATCTTTCAGTAGTTCAAACGAGTGACAAAAATAGGGAGAAAAGGATAGAAACATTTATCAACCCCTCGGGCAAAAATACCAACAGAACCAGCCCATCGGGCTATCTCACAATCACTCGTATCAGCCCATCGGGCAATAACATGAAACAACAACCGCCCCTCGGGAAATACCACATCTCACACTAGGTACCCGTGCTCATTGGGGGTGTACAGACTCTTGCAAGGGTTCCTTACAACCCAAATGCATTATCAAGCCATCTTATGGAATAATTAAACAGGCACTCCGCCTCACAATAAGCCACCTTGTGGCGTAACGAATCAGGCCCTCAGCCTCATAATCATCAATCAGTACAATATTGCTGCGGCGCGTAGCCCGATCCCATAATATACTCACAACACTAGTCCTCTGCCTCACTAAGTCAGAAATCTCGCAAGCCACTCGGGCAATAGTAAAACATGATGCTCAGCGCAAAAAAAATAATTTCAAATATCAAACTGAGTAAATATGGTTGAGTTATGAAAACAGTAGAATACAGCATGACTGAGTATAAATATGATATAAAAACAGCAAGGGATAGTAGTAAAAATCCTCTAAGCGTTCAAAATAGTTGGCACGAGGGCTAAATATGGCATTCAACCCAAAACATGATAATACTTTCCAAAACATAATGATAAGAAACAGTTTTCAATCAAATACGCGGTTTAACAGTCGTACGGGACGGACTAAGTCACAATCCCCAACAGTGCGCGACCCCACTCTTGTCATCTAGCGTGTGAGTCACCTCGAAGTAGCACGACGATGTGAAATCCGGGGTTTCATACCCTCAGGACAACATTTACGATCATTACTTACCTTTATCATGTCCAAACTCTAGCCTGCGATGCCTTTGCCTCTCGACTCGGCCTCCGAATGCTCCAAATCTAACCAAAAGCAGATTTATACCATCAAAATATGCTAATAGAACAAAGCTCACTCGAAAATAACCAATTTATATCAAAAACCCCTAAATTAGTCAAAGTTGACCCCCGGGCCCACATCTCGGAATCCGACAAAATTAATATCAATGGAATCGTTATGTTCTCACAAGTTCATGCATACCAAATTTACTAAAATCCAATCACAAATGACCCTTCAAATCCCTAATTTTAGGTCTCCAAATACAAGCCCTAGTTCTTCAATTTCGACCACTAATTTTCCATAAATTACAAGCCAAATCCGTGAAATAACACCATAGAAACGAGTTTTATGATCAAAAATATTACCTCAATGAAGTTCCCTTGGAATCCCTCTTCACAATCCCCCAAAAATCTCTAAAATCGATTTTAAAATGGTGAAGAAGAGCTGAAAATCGTGAAGGGCCAAATATATATATGTTCTGCCCCAGCAAAACTGCTTCTGCGGTTGGAATCCCGCACATGCGAACCCGCACCTACGGTCACAGGTGTGCACCTGCACAAATCACCTAAGCGGCCAAGGACCGCATTTGCGATCAGAAATCTGCACATGCGCTCCCGCATTTGCAGTTTTAGCCCCTCGTTCTCAATTCCGTATCTGCGACCTAGGCGGCGCTTCTACGGGCCCCAAGCCGCAGGTGCGGTTATGATAGGAACTTTGCACTTCAGCTGCAAAATTCTAATTCAAAACCTCCCGTCAACCATCCGAATTCACCCCGAGGCCCCCGGAACCTCAACCAAAAGCATGAGCAAGTCATATACTACCTTCCAAACTTGTACCAATCTTCAAAACACCTAAAACAACATCGAAACATCAGTTAACCACGGATTCAAGACTAAGAACTCTAAAAACTTCTGAATTCTGCTTTTGATCAAAAAGTCTATTAAACCTCGTCCGAATGACCTGAAATTTTAAATACTCATCCCATATGACACAATGGACCTACTGCAACTCCCGGGATTCCATTCGGATCCCTATATCAAAATCTCCCTTATCAATCGGAAAATGCCAAAAATTCATTTTCACCAATTCAAACCTACATCTACTCCGGGCCTCCAAAACACATTTTGATCACGCTCCTAACTACCAAATCACCTCCTAAAGTTATCTGAATCATAAAAACCAAATTCCGGGATTGATTGCTCGCAGGTAAACTTCTGGTTGAGTTTTCCAACTAAAGGCCAACTTAAGAGACTAAGTGTCTTAAACCTTCCCATAACCATTCTGAATTCGAAACGGCTAACCCGATACCACATAATACGGATAAATAAATCATAAAGAAGCAGAAATGGAGAAAACAGATCGGTAACTCATGAAACAGCCGGCCAAGTCGTTACAATAAAATTTTCAAAAAAACAACAAAAGTCAACCTCGGGCCCGCCCGGTCCAATCCCGGGTCCAAGGGTAGGTCTTGACTACCCATAGCCCCCACGAATCCATATACGTATTTTATTTCCAAATTCGAGTTCTATTCGACTCTCAAATCCCAAATTTTTATTTTTTCAAAGCTTTGACAAAATCCCTAAAAATTTCCCTAGATTCTCATGAATTTGATGTTAAATCTTATGTATAATCACGAAATATAATTGAAAGTTGATTAAAATTACTTACCCGATAGTTTGGTATGAAAATCCTTCTAAAAAATTGCCACCTATCGAGGCTATGGTTCATCATATAACAAAATGAATCAAAAACCCGAATTACACAACTGAAAACAAGCTGCAGATGTCGCATTTGCGATTCTGGACCCTCGCAAAAGCGAAGAAGTCGTCACAATTGCGAACAAGAACAGGGCTGAAAAATGTCGCAATTGCGACAAAATGTTCGTACTTTCGAACTGGGCATCGCAATTACGATAAAAATATTCGCAATTGCAACCACACCAGAAAACAGCAGTCTCCCCAACATGAAAATGAGCATAACTCTCTCATACAATGTCCGAATTCGACGATTCTTTTGGATATATGGATCCGTAATTACGATACGGATCTAATGCTTCAATAAAAATTGAACTTGGAGCTTATTTTCGTAATATTAAACCATTTATACTTGAGGAAACGACATCGAAGCATCAAAAACAAGCGCAACACAACCTAAACGTATCTAAAACTCACCCAAGTCACTCGGGACCTCATCTGAAACCAACAACTCCCATAACACAAAATGGACCTACTCGAGGCCACGTATCACATCAAATAACGTCGAAATTGCGAATCACACCTCAAATCGAACTTAATGAACCTATGAACTTTCAATTTCTACAACTCGTGCCGAATCATATCAAATCAACCCGGAATGACGTCAAATTTTGCATGCAAGCCCCAAATGACATAACAGAGCTAATCCAACTCTTGGAATCGCATTCCGACCCCGATATCACCAAAAGTCAACTCTTAGTCAAACCTCTCAATCTTTCAAAACTTCAACTTTCCAATTTACCCTACGGACCTCCAATTCCAAATTCGGACGCAAGCCTAAGTCCAAAAATCACGATTCGAAGTCGTTGGAATCATCAAAATCCCAATCCGAGGTCAAATGCTAGAAAATCAAACTTGGTCAGATCTTCCAACTTAAAGCTTCAATCCTGAAGTTCATTCTGCCAAATCGATTCCGAGTAACTTTAAAACCGAAGCCGGAGATTCACACAAGTCATAATACATCATGCGAAGATACTCGTGCCCTTAAACTGCCGAGCGAAGTGCAAATGCTCAAAACGACGAATCTGGTCGATACATTATACCATCCATAAGCACCATCCCGTATAGTAAGAATGGTATCATTTAAATGTCAGTATTAGGAAACTGCATAATCGTATAACAAGTTTATGCTGAGTTTCACATAATGGAAATTTAGTAAATTATAGGCTGCGATATATTCAGGACTTAGATTTATTGTTTTTTTAGGAAGGAGTTCAATTAATGTAATGCATACGTATCTTTCAAAATTATTGTATCAGTCGAGTAAAAAATAACAGAAATGTTCACATAGCACTGACTTCGGCCTGTACTTATTGGACTTTGATGGCAACAGTCTTGTTTCGCCACTTTAACGTTTAAGAGCCCAAAACAATTCTATCTTAATCAAATTGATGAATATAAATTGAGAAGAATTTCATTTTCTTTCCTCTCGTCAAAGAGGTTGAACCAGTCTAACTTATTTGTAGTCCATTGCTCTTATTCTGGAAACTGAATAAAAGTCAGAAATCATCTCCTCCCAGTTCTTACAAAGTCAAAATGAAATTTGAGAAAACATACTAGATTAATCCGTATACTGAGTATTTAAGTTCTTTTTGCTTGGCATCTCTCAGTTTCCTGTTTCAGTACACACAGTGTGTTAGTATTTTAGCATTTTAATTTTAAATTAAAATATGTCATAACTCTCACTACAGTACTCCATGATAGAAAATGGCTATAACTTCATAACTCCCATTATTCTATGATGTAGAAAATTGTCATAACTCTTTTGTAACTCTTCTTCCATGTTCTACTAGTAATTACAACTAATTATCTCATGTTCTCCATGATTTCATAACGTATTACCCCATTTTCCTCCAATTTAAAGGAAGAATTCCTACACCTATAAATAGGAGTCTTTCTTCCCTAATGTGGCATGAAAAATAATTGTAGAGTGTTTCAATAAAGTGAGGTTAAAGTTGTGAAAAAAAAAAAAAATTATTTTTGTTGAAGGAAGGTTTTTATCTTGGTGGAGCTTTGGACTCAACAACTTGTCAAGAGTTTGTTCGAGTCATACGACGTAATCAGTTATTGTATCTTGGGGGAGACAAGTCAAGAGCATTATTGTTATACCAACGAAGATTTTGTTGTAGTCGACTTGAATCTCTTCAAAAAGAGCGATATATTTGCGCCTCAACATGAAGATATTTATTTTTTTCATTTTATTTTTTAACTGTAATTGTATTTTCACCAACACAATATATTTTACCAAGCCTACTGGACACAATTGCAGCATGACAGCATGTCTCGGACATACATATATGAAGTTGGGGGACAGCCATGTCAGGCAAGGCAAACTTGTCGCGTATGCCTGGAGATTACTTGCACAAACAATATGCCAAACATCAAACAAAATTTCTAATTTCATAAGTGAATATTTGTAACGTCAGTGGACTTAAGGCTGAAGGTGATGTTAGAACTTTTTATGGACTTGCACATAAATAGTATTAAGAATAATTGTATGTTGATTGCTATCATTAAAAGGTTAACCAAATTAAAAGTGATCTGCTACGATTTTAAAGTTAAATAGGTCTATTAGATATGGTGTCTTATGAGTAGATACCGGATGTAGTTTCTAATTTGATGACAGGCTAAATTAGAAATTACATAAACTTGTGCATCTATTAATAAGGTTATGGTTGGTCCCCAAATCAAACGCAGTGTTTTCTTTCTAACATCCAATCGCTAGAAAGAGAAGAACGGCTTACGTCTTGGTTTGGAAGACCAATAGCTTGCAAGACCAATAGTTAACATCTCATCCAGTTTTTATTCTTGGTGATCTGGCATGATAGTTTTTGGGTAAAAGATGATAGTTTTCATCTTTAAAGTAATTTGGTTCTAACAGTTGATTCTAAAGTGGTTAAAATTTATAAGTTTCAGCTATGCCAAAATCGGCCATCTGCGCACTTGCCTCCTCAAATCTTGGGTTTCCTCTAGCCTTATCGGAGATAAGTCGCCCATGACTTTTTGGTCAATATTGTCCCTTATCTTTGAGGGTAGATCATTTTGGTCCCTCAAATATAACCTTGAGCATATTTAGTCCGTTAAGTATGCTAAAGTGGAGCATCTTTAGTCATATCTTTGAAGGTAGGTCTATTTTGGTCCATCAAATATAACCTTGAGCATATTTAGCCCCTTAAGTATGCTAAAGTGGAGCACATTTAGTCTCATTGACAGAATGTGTTCAAAAACTAACGGTGTTAACCAACTCTGATTCATGAAGCAAATCTTCAGCTTTGAAGCAAAACGTTTCCTCCGCTTTTATTGGATAACGCAAATTATTACTTTACTTCCTCAGTTTTAGATAATGTATTCTAAAATTTTGACCTTAAAAATGTATAAGATTTGTATATTATTTGTATATGTATACTTTTTGTATGTTAATATACAAAAATTATATAAATTTTCTATACTTTTTCGGCTACCAGATGTAAATAGTTTCTAGTGCAAGCTAAAAGTGAGAATATAATCTGTTTATTCGTTTGGTTCCATAATTCCTAGAAGTAATCATAGCAGCTCTATTTTTTTTCAAATTTTAATTTTTCTTTTTGGAAAAATCAACCGAAATTTTTAACAGTAAAAGTTTCAACGTTAAAACTTAAATTTATCAGCTTTGTACTATTATTGGGTGTTGGTTTATAAAATATTTTCGATAATTAAATTAAAAAGACGGTGAGTGCGAAAACCAATCCCGTAATTGATCTTGGACAGATTCGGTCAGTGAGACTAAAGGTGCTCCACTTTAGCATACTTAAGGGACTAAATATGCTCAGAGTTATATTTGAGGGATCAAAATAAACCTAGCATCAAAGATAAGGGACTAAAGGTGCTCAATTTAAACATATTTAAGGGACTAAATATGTTCAAAGTTATATTTGAGGGAATAGACCTACCATCAAAGATAAGGGACTATAATGGTCAAGAACTCAGTGGCCCATCATAGCCACACATTATGTCTAATCATCCAACTTATGAAATTATTGAAGTAAATCAATAAACTTAATTGTGCATTGATAAATTCATTCAACTTTATCCATCTTTCACATAGTTCATTTTGGCCAGAATTGTTACCATACCGCATCTGTTTTTTAGTTTGGCAAGCCACAACATTGAAAATGCCAAGTGGTTATGCATATCAGCATTACACAAATTTTACCTAAATATAAATTACCTCGGTTGATTTCGTTCCACTCCTAACCCTTTGCCATGTCAGTGACGACCCAAAGGGTCATCACCGTATTTTTCCCTTTTTCCGTGCTTCCGAGGCCTTGAAAACCTCATTTATTAGTTGTCTCGATTTGCGTGCGCAGTCCGGGCACGTAGCCGGAAAATTTATGTGTTGGAATATGTGAATTCTGTGAAAAATTTGAAGAATTTTGATATTAATACGATT
>MU709139.1:0-11355 GCA_026770625.1 Nicotiana glauca
TAATTTGCCCAAGGAAAGATGGAAATATAGACCTCAGGTTAGTAGGAATGATGGATGTAGCTATGAAAAAACCTAGTACGGTGGTCTCCTTGGTCGTAGCTGAAATATATCAGGCTTTAACTAAGTGCCGAGAAGGGGAGAAATTCTTTCAAGGGTATAATATTCTATTGAAAATGTGGATCCAAGAACATTTATGCCATCGCTCGGGATACATGAATTTCGGGTTGACTGGACTTAATTGCATCAATGAGTTTGAAACCAGGGTTACAGGCATTAATTTTCCCGAAGGTGTTGAGGCTTGGATATCATGTTTAAGATCTTTGAATGCAGATAAGGTTGAATGGGCTTACGGGTGGCTTCCCGATACTGAAGTTGTGTAAACTTCAGCAGAAGTCCCATATATTCTTCTAATGGGCATTCGGAGCATACAACCTTATGCACCTTACAGGGTCTTGCGACAATTTGGGAGATTCCAAACGATGCACAATGATGAGGATTTGACTGAACAAATTATTGAATTGAGTCCCCAAGCTACCTCCCCAGAAGAAAGAATTAGAAAGATATGGAATTAAAGTCGGTTTCTACGACTTGACACTATGATACAATACCGAGCAAAGGGTGAAGTATACCCCAAGTATTTGATTTGGTTCAGCAAAAGGTTCTAGATTCCTGGAAGACCCGCTAAAAGACCCCATGTGCAGCAGTTTACTGATGAAGCTCAAGTCCAATGGGAATGGTTAGCAAAAGAGAAAGAATACCGGGCTAAAATTAGTGTATTGGAGCTACAGGTGCGAGACCTTTAATTTGAAAAAAGTGTGCAAATTGCGGCGGATGAAGGAGAGAAAAAGAAATTGGCTCAAGAAAATGAAGCTTTGAAGGCACAGATACATCAAATGAAAATTGATGCTAGAAACCGAGAAAGAAGTGTGTCTGATGAAAGGTTGATCAAGGGATTGAAAAAGCAAATTTTGGATTGTCAAGAGGAGTTAGAAAAATCCGAAAGGAACATAGCAAGAATCCAAACACACTGGGCTAAGAAAACTGAGGAAAAAGCCCAATATGTACAACAGTTGAGAAAAGACTATGAGGGAACCATTGCCAACACGAGAAGAAAAACAAAAGTTCGGGAAGAAAAAGCAGCTTGGTTAGACAAAAAATTTCAGGCTGAAAGGGATCATTGTTATGAGATGATTGCTGAACTGCAAAAGGAAGTAAAATTACTACAAGATCGTCATTTCCAAGATTCTCAAATACTTGAAGCTCGGGCACAGCAGATAAGTCGACTTCTCCAGGAAAAAGGCCAAATTAGAGAAAGAATTCGAAGCATTGCACGCTGTGTTGTTAAAGGATGTCAATATGGGGAAAAGATGGGGTATGCCACTACTTCTGCAGCAGTGATGATATTTTTCCGATAAATTATGAATGATCTGGAGCAATTACAAAGGGGTCTGGCAAGCAGGCCTGCGGCGATGCCGAGAGATGCCCCGTGGGCCCCAGGGTTTGAAGCTTTGATGTATTCTTAAAAAAAATATATAATAATATAGTAGTTGAATTTTAAATTTGTATCTTTGATTAGCTTAGTATTGATGTAATTATTTATTATTAATGAAATTTGAAAATTGTTCCAGAAAGTTGTAATTTGCCTTCAGTTTTATATGAATACATTTGCGATAGGCAATTTCATAGGACCGGAAATAATCATATAAAAATACAAGTCAAAAGAATAGCAAATAAAAATGAAAAAAAAGAGAGGAAAGGCCACAACAAAAGAATTGGCAAAACAAAGGAAAAGGCAAGAATAAAAGAAAGCCATAATTGAGAAAGCCGGGATGAAGCATGTGGCCAAGCAAAATTGTTTAAATATATCTGTGTTCCCAATGTGCAATTATCTGATCAATAATGCCTAACCACTAACAAAGCGTTATTGTTGAGTCCAGACAGGTGGTTTTTAGCTGCTGGCATTCTGGCAACCCATCAGTACAACACTCGCTCTAAAGACATGACGAAAGCAATTAGCCAAGAGATTGAGGCTACTGTTGTGGACCCGGCTAGGGATGATGAGGTGGTAGACGTAAGTGCTATGAAAGAAGAGATGTACAAGCTTAAGCAGCAGATGGCCAAAATGTACCAGGCCTGGGCGAAGGGACAACCTTTACCCACATACCCAACCAATCCTGTTTATGTACCTCCACCAGTCCAAACACAAGACCTTTCTACCGTAAATTCATCTCTGGACTATCCTACATATCCACCTTACTATGCAACTACCTCACAAACACCACCACCTCCTCCACTACCAAAACAGGTTCCACCACCACCACCTCCAGTTGCTCCTGTGTATGTGGCTCCTCCACCGGCCACATTACACAAGTCTACAAGTGAACCTTTGTTCCATACCCAAGAAAACCACTACTATCCACCAGAACCAACCTTTAGACATCATGAACCTTATCCTTACACTCCTCTCATTGATATATCTGAGGAAGAGAAAACTCCAAAGAACCCTGAACAAGAAGAAATGATTCGTAAAGTGAAAAGTCTTGAACAGTCTTTCCGGAATATGCAGGGCCTTGGAGGCCAAGTGAGCATAGCTTATAAAGATTTGTGTTTATTCCCGGAGGTGCAGTTACCGGCAGGCTTTAAGCTACCAAAATTTGATCTCTACGATGGTCATGGCGACCTAGTGGCACATTTGAGAGGCTTTTGCAGCAAAATGCGAGGTGTCGGCGGTAAATATGAGTTACTAATGGCCTATTTCAGTCAGAGCCTTAGTGGATCAGCCTTAGAGTGGTACACGCGGCAGGATCATAATCGATGGTTTACTTGGGATGATTTAGCCCAGGCCTTTGCCAATCACTTTCAATATAATTTGGAGATTGTTCCCGACAGACTCTCCCTGACGAAGATTGAGAAGAAGCCAGGGGAGAGTTTCCGAGAATACGGTTTCAGGTGGAGAGAGCAAGCTGCCCGGGTAGATCCACCCATGAAGGAAGGTGAAATGGAAGACTATTTATTACAAGCTCTAGAGCCGACATACTATGGGCATTTAGTATCAGCTGCCGGGAAAACGTTCAACGAAGTCGTCAAGATGGGGAGCATGGTTGAGGAAGGTTTAAAATCGAACAAGATTATGAGCTATTCAGCCATAAAAGCCACGACCCAGGCAATTCAAATAGGCACTGGAGGAGTTCTTGGGAAAAAGAAGAAAGAAGAGGTGGCTGTTGCAGATGGAAGATCATGGTCCAGGAGTCCTAAACCTTACTACCATCAACCTCGCCCACATCCTCAACCTTACCCACCAACACCATATGGCCCACCACAACACTACTATCCTTCCCCTGTTCATCAATTTTCAGTTCACCATGCTCAAACCTACCCACAACCACAAACACCATGGCGTGCACCTGCACCTCATAACACATACCACACCCAGAATACATATCCACCACCCAAACCATATAAAAACCCTGGGGGAACAGGCTTCCGTCCTAATCACGGTGTTAGGAATGATAGGCTGCAAAAGAAAAATACTTTCACTCCATTGGGATAATCATACACCAGTTTATTTTATAGACTGAGGCAGCTCGGAATCCTAAATCCCATTGAATCCAAAATTCCGAACCCACCACCAAGAAACCTGGACCATTCTGTTTGCTGTGAGTACTGTTCCGGAGCTCCAGGGCACGATACAGAGAAGTGTTGGCATTTAAAAACCGCAATTCAGGAGCTCATTGATTCAAGAAGAATTGAAGTTCAGGCTCCCGAGGCTCCCAATATTACACAAACCCCCTACCTGTTCATCATGAAGCTCATATGATAGAGTTGCTGCAAAGAGGAGATTGCAAAAATCCTTCTCAAACTGTAATGATGATTAAGGCAAGCGAAGGCAAGATAAAGGAGAAAGCAATGGGTGAGAAAGCAGTGATCACGGTTAAGCAAAGGATGAATGAGCCAATAGTGATAACAGAGCCCGAGCCAGTGAAGGTGATAGTTCCAAGAGCAAGTGCACAACCTGTGTTGACTGTGAAAGGGGCCCAAATAGAGCCGGTCATTATCAAACCGGTTATTCAAATGCCCGTTGTGAATGTTAAAGTTGTGCCATGGAATTACAACAAAGTGACCGTCATGTATCGAGGGAAAGAGATTAAAGATGAAATTTGCGAGACCCACGGATTGACGAGGTAAGGGAGGTGCGTTGCTCCCGAAGAATTAAGAAAAGAAAAACTCACCAAAGATAATCCGGCTACTGTGAAGAGAGCTGTTATTGAAGAGGAAGCTGAGGAATTTTTGAAGAAAATGAAAGCGCAGGACTATTCGACAGCAGAACAATTGAGAAAGACGCCAGCGCAAATATCTCTGCTGTCTTTGCTGATTCACTCTGATGAACATTGTAGTGCATTAATGAAAATATTGAATGAGGCTCATGTGCCTGAGAAGATTACAGTAAGTCATATTGAAAAGATCGCAAATAAGATCTTTGAAGTGAACAAGGTGACATTCTCAGATGACGAACTGCCAATAGAAGGAACGAAGCATAACAGGGCTTTGTATCTTGCTGTGAAATATGAAGATTCGGTAGTGACCCGCGTGTTGATTGGTAACGGGTCGAGTGCCAACATATGCCCTTTGTCTACTTTGGGAAAGCTCAATATTGATAATAAAAGAATTCACAAGAACAACATTTGTGTGCGTGGATTCGACGGAGGTGGAAAGAATACTGTTGGGGACATAGTGCTGGAGCTTACCATCATACCAGTAGAGTTTACAATGGAATTTCAAGTCTTGGATGTTGCTGTATCCTATAATCTCCTACTGGGTCGACCATGGATTCATGCGGCGAAGGCCGTACCATCCTCACTCCATCAGATGGTAAAGTTCGAATGGGACCGTCAAGAAATAGTGGTCCATGGCGAAGATAATTCTTGCAACACCATCACTCCTTTTGAAGAGATTGAGGGCAATAAAGGCCCCTGGGTGTACCAAGTGGTGGATACTATATCAGTTGATAAAATTCCTAAGGGTGAGCATGTTCCGGTGCCCAAGATAGCTTCCGCATCAGTTATGGTCGCTACGGAGATGTTGAAAAATGGGTTTCTCCCTGGGAAAGGATTGGGAGCTGCATTACAGGGAATCACACAGCCGGTATCTCTTCCCGGTAGCTTTGACACTTTTTAGTTGGGTTTTAAACCAACCATTGCTGATAGAAAGAGAGCCTAAAAACTGAAGAAGAAAGGTTGGACCCTCCCTAAGCCTATCCCTCGCCTATCCCATTCGTTCATCAGGCCTGGTACAAAGAGGCGTCCAGCGACAGTAATGCCCAACTTAACAGAAATAAGGCCCAACAGGGAGCTACTTGAAAGACTTGAGAAGCTATTCGAAGAGGTGAATATGGTAGAAGAAGCTGAGGGCATAAGTAAAATGGATGTCCAATTTGTTGGATCCCAAACCAAGCTGAATAATTGGGAAGCTACTCTTCTTCCGACTAGAAGGGAGTTGTGGTAGTTAGCTTTTGTTGTTTCATTTTAAATATGTTTTATTTCAAGGCTGTAATACAGATTTCTATGTTCCGTCCAATCGGATGTGTCAAAACTTGTTAGCTTTTGAAATTTTAATGAAATGCTATTTCTTTCTTCCTCCATTCCTGATAGCCTTATTTTATTTTTCTTTTCTGGTACAATCCATTTTATGCTGATTTTAATGATGTGTCATGCGTAAGGAATTCCCGGCCAAGTCTTGATAATAAAATAGTAATACAAGAAATTGAATGTGATAATGAGGTAGAGTATGATGATGAGGAAGCTTTGGAAGAAATTAGTAAGGAGTTGAGTCAATACGAGGAAAAACCCAAACCAAACTTAAATGAGACGGAGGCCATTAATCTGGGGGTCAGGAAAATATTCGGGAAACAAAGATAAGTGTTCATTTGGAATCCTCACTCAGGGAAGAATTGATAAAATTGTTGCATGAATACAAAGATATATTTGCATGGTCATTTGATGACATGCCGGGACTGAGCACCGATTTGGTAGTCCATAAATTACCCACTTACTCAGAATGCCCGCCCATCTAGTAGAAGTTGAGGAAATTCAAGACAGATATCAGTGTGAAAATAAAAGAAGAAGTCAATAAGCAGTTTGAAGCAAAGGTTATACGGGTTACCAAATATACCACCTGGTTAGCCAATGTTGTGCCTGTTCCGAAGAAAGACGGAAAAACTAAGGTGTGTGTTGATAATCGAGACCTCAACAAAGCAAGTCCAAAGGATAATTTTCCATTGCCAAACATCCACATATTAATTAACAATTGTGCCAAACATGAGATTGGTTCTTTTGTGGATTGTTATGCGGGTTACCACCAGATTCTAATGGATGAGGAAGATGCTGAAAAGACGGCATTCATCACACCTTGGGGAACATACTGCTACAGGGTGATGTCATTTGGACTGAAAAATGCCGGGGCAACGTATATGAGGGCGATGACTACCATGTTCCATGATATGATACATCGGGAGATTGAAGTTTATGTGGATGATGTAATTATCAAGTCCAGAAAGCAGTGTGATCATGTTAAAGACCTGAGGAAGTTTTTCCAGAGGCTTCGCAGGTACAATCTCAAGCTCAATCCAGCAAAATGTGATGAGTTTGCTCGGCAGGTTAAATTACATCAGCAGGTTCATTGCTCAGCTTACGTCAACTTGCGAGCCTATCTTTAAACTATTGAAGAAAGATGCTGCAGTTAAATGGACAGATGAGTGTTAGAATGCATTTGACAGAATCAAAGAGTATTTGGCCAATCCACCTGTATTGGTTCCGCCTGAGCCAGGAAGACCTCTGATCCTTTATTTGACTGTATTGGACAATTCTTTTGGTTGCGTACTGGGGTAGCATGATGTTATAGGGAAGAAAGAGCAAGCAATTTACTACCTTATCAAGAAATTCACATCTTACGAGGTAAAATACACTCAATTGTAGAGGATATGTTGTGCTTTGACCTGGGTGGCACAAAAATTGAAACATTATTTGTCAACTTATACCACTTATCTCATTTCTCGGTTGGATCCGTTGAAGTACATCTTTCAAAAGCCCATGCCTACAGGGAGACTCGCCAAATGGCAAATCTTGCTTTCAGAATTTGATATTGTTTATGTAACCCGCACTGCGATGAAAGCACAAGAAGTTGCCGATCATTTAGCGGAGAATCCAGTTGATGATGAATATGAACCGTTGAAAACATATTTTCCTGATGAAGAAGCAATGAGTATTGAAGAAATGGAACAATATGAAAAGCCTGGCTGGAAGTTATATTTTGATGGGGCTGATAACAATAAAGGTGTTGGGATTGGAGCCGTGCTTATTTCAGAGACAGGTCAGCATTATCCTGTCACCGCTCAACTTCGTTTCTTTTGTACCAACAATATGGACGAATACGAAGCATGTATACTGGGATTGAGAATGGCTATAGATATGGGTGTTCAAGAGATTTTGGTCATGGGTGACTCGGATCTCTTGGTACATCAGATTCAAGGAGAATGGGAAACACGGGATTTAAAACTCATACCATACCGGCAATGTCTACATGAACAATGTCAACGGTTTTAGTCTATAAAATTCAAGCATATCCCAAGAATCCATAATGAAGTTGTTGATGCTCTGGCTACTCTGGCATCTGTGTTACATTATCCGCACAAGGCTTATGTGGACCCATTACAAATTAAGGTCCGAGATCAACATGCTTACTGTAATACGGTAGAAGAGGAACTTGATGGTGAGCCGTGGTTCCATGATATTAAAGAATACCTCAGAATGGGGGTATATCCGGCACAGGCCACAGGGGATCAAAAGAGAGCTATCAGACGATTGGCAAGTGGATTTTTCTTTAATGGAGGGGTTTTGTACAAAATAACCCCGGACCTTGGTTTGTCGAGGTGTATGGATGCAAAGCAGGCTACAACAATTATGGCCGAGGTACATGCAGGAGTCTGTGGGAAAAAATCATTTGTCCTCTTTAGTTTGTGTTAGTCAGATTTAATACATAAGAGCATGAGTTCGTTAGATTCAAATTTTGATTAGTTAATACAATATGCTTCAGATTAATTCATGTTATATAAGAAAAAAAATTGTAATAAGTTTTCAATAATGAGTATAAAAGGACTGTTTCAGTATGAACGAATCTGTACTTCAATTCAAATATATTTCTGTAGTTTAGTTTAATATTTCCAGTAGAACAAAGTAGTAATTCGACTCTGTATCTGAATATGTAGCATCTCAATTGATAAATAATAGTAAAAATCAGTTTATAATAATAGTTAATATGTAAATCAGGTGTAGTTAATCTGAATAAGTAGAACAGTAATATTCAAATAAGAAATCAGTGTTAATGCCTTAGTTAATTTCTGATAATGCAGTTAAAAGAACCGTGTAAATCTAATATTAGGTTATTGATAATATTTGTACCTATTTTGGACTCACATTATGTAACCTGGGCTTGATCAGAAAAAAAGGCCCAGATCCAGTAGCAATGTCCTTTTGTGCTTATTTGAACAAATCAGAATATATGAACTGGGCTCGAATAAGCCCTGAGAACAGCTGTGGTCTGTTCTTCAATGGACTGATTTCAAGGCCCCAAAACACATGAAGGCCTGGACATAAATGAAATACAAATACAAACCATAACTAGGCAACATTATTTATTATTTTGGTAAGGCAAAAACAGTAGTAGAAATGTAGCACACCTTAGACTTGACCTCTTAAAATAAATGAGATGAGACTCATTTAAGAATAAAAATGAACGGGGCCCTCAATCAATTTTTATAAAACACTTAGATTTGGAAGGACCGTTTTAGCAAATTCCGTGGTCTTTCCCAAAGTTAACAACACGATAGTTGCTTTAGGCGCGATTTTTAAATAATCTTACCTTCCTAATATGGGTGTGCATTTCATGCGACCCAAATCCAAATCCAAAAACGTTGAATAGGAATGTGTCGAGGATCCGGGTGCATTTCATGTGACATGATCCAAAAATACGTTCTTAAACAACGTTCACTTTCTTAAAAAAAATAATAATAAAAAAATTAACAAAAGCGGTAATCAATTCTAAAATTTCACAAATAGGATAACATGTATTAAAATCAAATACTTTAGCCAAATACGACAGTTGAGTGACCGTGCTAGAACCACGGAACTCGGGAGTGCCTAACACCTTCTCCCGGGTTAACAGAATTCCTTACCCGGATTTCTGGTTCGCGACTGTTAAACAGAGTCAAACCCTTCCTCGATTCGGGATTCAAAACGGTGACTTGGGACACCATAAATCTCCCAAGTGGCAACTCTGATTTTTTAAATAAAAATGAATCCCGTTTCGATTGTCCTTAAATTGGAAAAACTCCTTTATTACTATATCTCTTCCCGGGGAATAGTAAAGGCCGATAAAGCGGTGAAAAGGAGGTGTGAAAGCAGTAATACTCACGCGATCGCGTAACAGGTAAGTTCTGAACATATAATCTGGGAATAAAAATTCCGGACACCCACTTTGCCTAAACACTAAAACGACTCTCATACTCCTAACTCCAAGAAACCATCTCAAAAATTCTCCATTCTTGAATTCCATTGAAACTTTTCACCCATCACTCTCAAGGTATGTGCATTTCTCTCCTATTTCTTGTTTCATCTTATTTCTTCTATTCCTATTCTTGGTGTGAAGTGATAAATAGCAGAAACTCTCTTGATTTTTAAGGCTTCAGTGAAAATTGGAATATAATTTTATTTTTTTTTGTTGTTTGCATGCTCTTGCTTGCTGGGTGAGGTTGGTTTAGTGTTAGGGTCTTGTTGTTAAAAGATTTCTGGGTTAGATGTGGGATTAATTGGGTGACAAAAATTAACACAAAATGGGGGCATATAACCTGTTCACTGAAATGCCCAATCGAACTCTTTCTGGGTGAAGAAGAAGACCCACGCGATCGCGATGCCTCATTCCGCGATCGCGTAGGTATGAATCTGCTAAGTGCCAAAAATCCTACATCGCGATCGCGTGACCAGTTCTGCGATCGCAATTCACTACTGCCCAGGCAGAAAAATAGTGTGTTCACCAATTCTATTCAAAAAGCTTTCTAACCTGTTTCTTTGGCCTTATTACCTCTAAATGCAATGATTTAAGTGCACATATGGTTGTTTGCCATGTATAATCTTTTTGTAGGCACTTTGAGCTCTAAAATGGATCCGACAACAAATGAAAATATGCCGAACAAGCTGTCGTAGAGGATTATTTTGATCCCGACACATTTTCATCCCTTAGATGCTCTCAACACTATGACAAGCAACTATCCAAAAGCATGATTAGGGAAAGAGGCATCCTCCTGGCCGACCTTGAAAGACGATGGCCCGAGTTCCATGGGAGATTAATCACAAGTGGATGGGTTTGCTTTGCAGAAAAGACTAGGCCAACCAACCATGAAGTCATCAAAGAATTTTATGCAAATGCTGTAGAGAGGGACTTAAATAATGAGTTGGTGGCTACTGTCAGAGGCAAAGAAGTCCCTTTTAGTCCAGAGCTGATCAATGTGCACTACAATCTCAACAATGCTAACAATCAGATGTACATGGATTGAGCTCAGGAGATGGGTACCGTAAGGCTTTGTGAAATCCCTACTCAAAAACCCGGATCCCTTGGTGCCAAGTTAGGAGCATGTGTTAGCAATTCATAAATAAGATTGTCGCGATGCGGACCTTTTTGGATTGAATAATGTATTAAAAAGTCAAGAATAAGTTTCCAGAAAAAAGAAAGAAATGCGGTCCAGAATGCGGCCGCAAATCAGGAATGCGGACCGCATATCTGCCGCAAAGTGAGTCAGAATATTGGTTAAAAATTGAAGTTAGTTATGCAGTCGAAATGCGGTCGCATAATCGAAATGCAGACCGCATAGTCGTCGCATATTTTCCTTTAAATTTTGCGAGGGTCAGTTCTGCAGTGCACTTTGCAACCGCAGATCATGAATGCGAACCGCATTCATACCGCTGACTCAATCAGAGTGTCTAGTTTCTGGGGTGCATATTGCGGTTCATTATGCGGACCGCATGTTTACTCTGCGATCGCAAATGCGATCTCATATTTGACTCGGGGCTCCAATTATCTAATTTTTAACCCGACTTGCATATCAATATATCCGGTGTTATAGCTCATTTTAAGCATTCTTCTGAGCATTTCTAGAGGGAGAGAGAGGGTTTTTAGAGAGGTAAAGTCTCCCCATCAAATTATTCCATAAGATACGGCTAAACCCTTGAAGAAAATCAAGTGAAGACCCCTAGACCTTCATCTCAAGAGGTAATACTTCATCACCCCAACTCTTGTTTGTTTTATTCT
>MU709145.1:18987-29626 GCA_026770625.1 Nicotiana glauca
TATATATATATATATATATATATATATATATATATATATATATATATATATATATATATATATCATGTATGTTATTCTCATGATTCAGTAGTTTATTGACAGATGTTATGCATGACATACCCCTAATTCATGTTTATATCTTAGGTCTATGCTTAGAGGTGTTCAACAGGAAGGACTCAGGCACTCGGCATGACCTATTGGTTTGGGTCATGACAAAAGTTCTACCAGAGCAGTTCTTTCCTATGGGTTGTTGACAGGCCGTATCTAGTAGTCTTATTTATGAGTGTTGTACACCACACTTATAAATAAGAGTTTTTTAGGATATATAGGATGTTATATTCCCTTCTTATCTTAGATCGTGCATTACATGAATTTATTTTCCTAACGATATGTTATGTTTTCATCGATGCCTAAGAAGGCTACAACTGCCCAGAAGGGCAAGTTCATGGCTGATGAGACTAAGTGTCGAGCTCCATGAGTTACCAAGGCTAGATGAGATTTGCAAAGTGAGACTCCATCTCACACTTCACATATCACCCACTCTCTAGAGGAGATTCTAGGGGCACTAGCTCCATCGCTTGCTCCTATAACCCTAGCTCCTCCGCCAGATGCACCAAATCTGGAGACAAGAGAGGTTATTCAGTTATTGACTCTATTAGTGGCTGCATAGACTTGGTGCTAGAATGTAGGTATTGGTATTACAAATAGGGACATCAATGCGAGTGTTTCTGATTTGATTAATTTAGACCCTATGGTATTAACTATAGAAGATCCAAACAAGGACCCTCAAGTATTTATCGATAGGATGCCGAGGACTTTGAGGGTAATGAGGACATTGCGAGTGAGTCAGTTGAGATAGCTTCCTATAGACTTCGAGATGTTGTAGTTAATTGGCACAATACTTGGGAGTTTTCCAGAGGTGAGGATGCCCTTCCAGTAGTATGGCAGGAGTTTATAGAGGCATTTCTTTGTCATTATTGTCACCGGATCTTAGACGGTCTAGAGTTGATAGGTACTTGACCCTTTGGCAGAGTAATATGAGTTTTCGAGAGTAAAATCTTTAGTTTAATTCATTTTCTAGGTATGCTCACACTATTTTAGCTAAGATGGAGGATCGGGCTCACCGGTTCGTGATAGGGATGAAGCCGTACCTGGTTAATGTTTGTATGTCCATCTTAATTCAGTCATGCATGGATATTTCTCATATTTAGGCATAAGTTCAGGGTGTAGAGGAGCATAAGCAAAAATAGAGGGCCGGTCCTGAGCATGATAGGGAACTGAGCAAGAGAGCGAGATCTTCAGGTCATTCTGGTGAGTTTCGAGGTAGTAAGACCCCGTAGTACCCAAGGTATCTAGCCTAGCCATCGGCTAGTGCACCCCCTAAGTTTGCTGGTAGGATATTTGATCGTTCAATATATTTAGGGCCCAATCAAAGTTACAGGACCTCTAGTTCTCAGTAAAAGGGTGATTCAAGTTAGACGAGGCCACGCTTTCCACGATGTGCTCAATTTGTTAAGCAGTATGTCGTGCAGTGCCTTGTGGGGTTGGGTGTTTGTTATAATTGTAGTTATCCAGGCCACATTATGAGAGATTGTCCGATGATAGGTGGTGCAAGTGTAGTTCAGTCAACGGGATCTGTAGCTTATTTGTCATCATCAGTATGCCCCCGGGCATATTTCAGATGCACTAGCCGGTCGTGGTAGAGGCAGAAGTGGCACTTCTAGCTCAAGCGGTCCGGAACATCATTTATGCATTAAAGGGTCGATAGGATTAGGAGTCATCACCTGATGTTGGTACATATATATTGTCAGTTTCCTCATATGATGAATATCCATTAACTGGACCAAGTTACACCTTGTCGTACGTCACTCTGTTGGTTGCTAGTAAGTTTGGTATAGAACCTGAGTTCATTGAACCTTTTGAGGTGTCTACACATGTTGGAGATGATAGCTAGATGAGTATATAGAGATTGTATAGTAGTAGTTCATTGTTATTATACAGTAGCGGACTTGATTGAGTTTGATAGGGTAAAGTTTTATGTTAAAAGGGTATGGATTGGTTGGCTTTTTGTTGTGCTAACGTTGATTGTAGATTAAAGATGGTTCAATTCCAGTATCTAGGGGAGCCAGTTCTGGAGTGGAAATGTAATACTGCATCACCAAGAGGTAGGTTTTATTTCCTATCTCTAGGTAAGGAAGATGATCATAAAGGGCTATATTTATCACTTAGTTCGGGTATAGGATGTGAAAGCAGAGTCACCAACCTTTCAGTCTATTCTGGTGGTTAATAATTTTCTTGATTTTTTTTCCTGATGAGCTTCTAGACCTTCCGCCAGAACGGGAGATTGAGTTTGCTACTGACATATTACTGGATACTCAACCGATATCTATTTCTCCTTACATAATGGCACCTGCAAAGCTGAGAAAGTTAAAAGAGAAATGAGGGATTTGCTTGAAAATGGATTGGCAGATCCAGTACATTACTGTGGGGAGTGTTGATACCCAATTTTTTCTTATGTATTTTATATATACTCAAAATATTCTCAAAATAATATGTATATGCATATATAGGCATATCCAAGTTTTTGGGTATTTTTCCTTATTTTTTAAAGATTTTTAAATTAATTTGTTGCCTATTTTAATGGTACAAAATTCAATAATTATTTTCAAAATATTATTTTTGGTGAATAATTTATTTAATTCGCATATCTACACCAAGGTATAATTAAGGTGATTTTTGCATATTTTTATAAAATTTATTTGGTATTTTAAAAACTAAATTGCTATAATTGCAATTATAGCCTGTTTCCGGTTAACGATATTTTATATTTACAAAATCTCTCCCAGTATTTTTTAATTAACATTTATAAATTATTAATCGATTTAGTGCTTTTAATTGGTTTTTAAAATTATTTTAACTATTGGTTTTAAAAATAAAAAGGGAAGAAATGGCTGTTTAACATTTGGCTTCATTCATTTCAATTATGAACCCTTTACATTTCAATTTTAACCACAAATTGAACCCTCCAAATTAGCCCAATTTTAGACCCAGTTAACTTAGCCCAACAACCCATTTGAACCGACCCGCCCGAATCACTTTTAATCCAGGCCGTTGATGGTTTTAATCAACGGTCCGTATTACCACTTTCCTTTTTTAATTTCATTACCCAACACTAATTCCCCCATTTCCTTCTGTTGGCCGCCTTTAGATTCTCTCATCTCTCGGTTCTCTCTCAACTCCCCTCTAAACCCTAGCCGCCTTCAACCGTCTCCGCCCTAAATTCACTAGAGTCCATGGCTTTTCAGGCCTTGGACAACCTATACACACCTCATCCGGCTCTTGCATGCTTGTTACTCGAAGGTTCGAAGCCAGACCTCAAAGGTCTTCACTCATAACTTTATAGATTCAAAGATTCTGACCTTCTCCGGCGTCGTTCCAGCGTGTCATGGTCGTTCGAGCCTGAGTCTAACTTTTCCAGCTTTGATCCATGAATTTTCCAGGCCTTTCTCACTTCTAGGTTTCCTCTGAAACACTAACCTTTCGAGGTTCTCCTGATTTCTCTAGATCTGTCCTAGATCTGTGTTTATCTTAAGGTCTCAAACGTTTTCTCAAAAGTTTCTTTCAAAAGTTTCTTTTAAACCTTTTCATCTTCCCCGATTTAGGGTTTCTTTGATTTTTTTTAACATGCTCTACTGTGATTCTTATATGTTTCTTTTACTATGTTTCTTCTATGATCCTTATGTGTTTCTTCTACCTTGTTCTTACGAGTTCTTCTATTGTATTTTGCATGATTGATCGTTTATTATGTTATTCATGAGTTTCTTCTACTGGCAAGTATGTGTTCCTTTATGATTTCTGCACTTATTTCATTGTTATTTCTACCTGATTTACTTGCTTTTGACTTTAAACTTAATTGGTAATAAAAGCCCTATAATTTGGGGTTCATACGAGTTTTTAAGGCTATTTGTTACGTGATCTGTTTGTTTCTTATCTCTGAACTTGCTTGGTTTCAAAGCCCTAGTCATTTCAAACCTATTAAAGTTCCTGAAGTCGTTTCCTCTTCTGAGTCTCAAAATATCTGTGTTAACATTGTTTATTCATACGATTCTGACCTCTTGCTAAAGGACTTTTTTTACTTGATATTTTGCATGCTATCTGATATTACTTCTTCTCTGAGATGACTACCATGTTCCAACAGACCTCTACTTATTGATTTTTGATTGCATGACACTCTTCTTTATCTTAAATCCAGCCTCACATGCTTATTGTTTATGAACTATTTATAGGTTAAATTTCCCTCTCAAAATAACCTTTGACCGTGGACTGATTTCAAATCTCTTTGTGTAATTCTGATTGTACTCTTGTAATTGATTCTTTCCTTATTGTATTGATTTCCCGTGTGTCTTTGACTTGTTGAAATACTTTCCTTTGAACTTTCGACCCTACCTTTCTACTTAAGTTGATTTGATACCATTACCTTAATTACACTAGTATGGGATTGTTACAGACCTTTCCTTAATTAAGGTCTAATGAACCTAACCTCTATTATCTATTGTGTACTCGTACTGTGTTGAAAATATTTTCCTTATTTGGCATGTTCAGCCCCTACGTGATTTCTTTCCTTATTTAGCACTTGCATGATACCGTTTGATTTAATTCCTCAATTAAAGGAAGTCTTTGATACTAATTTGATTTTTAATGGACATATATTCCTTAATTATGTCTAAATTATAGCCCTTACTTTATTTTCTGCATGTTTCGCACACTATAAATACTTGCTCTTTCATTGACACAAAGACCACCAACACTCGAGTCTTTTTTGAACTCACACTCACACACAAAGTATTCTCTCTTGATGCTTGTACTGTGGCTTCTTTGCAAGACTTCTGCTCTCTTTTGCGTGTCTCTTTCTGAAACTGGTATGTCTTTTATTTAAACTTTAGCCTCATCCCTATGTGTTTAATCTGTAGTTTCATTCTTTTGTTTGGTTTGCTGTTCATGTTCTGTAACTATGCTAAGTATTTTTCTTTCTTTGCTTCTGTTCCCATATGAATCCCTACCCCTAATCCCTTCTACGTGCTGAGTTAAAACCTTGTCTTGACAGTATCCTAATTACTGCCCAGGCCATGCCTTTACCCTCAATAGGTCCTAACTCTCCAATGTTTGGCTAGTAGGCTGGTTAGGGGTGTGCCAACATTCTACGTTGCTGGGCATGACCACCAGCCTGCCTTGGCATCCCTTAATTCCCTCTATTGCACTTACATTTGTTCCTAGATTCTAAGTTATGCCCCCTCCCCAATGAGCCATGCCTTGGGACCTTGACTTCTCTCTGAACTTGGACATTGGAGGGTTTGCCCTTCCACACTGCACTTTAATTCAGTTTTGCAATGATATCTGGGTGTAAGCATTGCTTGGAGTTCTTGAAACTCCTTGGACCTTTGACACACTCCAGATAAGAGAAAGGCTTTAGAACCTGATCCCGGCAGTTGATTCATATCATATTGTTAGACCTTGGGTCTGAAATAGGCTCCTTGGATGTAGCTTAAAAGCTCTGGTGTAATTTTATTTTCTGTTTGATTCATTTGTTCTGTAATAAATTTTAATAACTTATGGGGTTTTAGTAAAAAGTGGAGGGTTATTTCTGAATGTAACGATACGACCCGTCGTCTCATGTATCTCCATCCCGTTTTCTCCGTTTTATGCTTCTATATGTTTCATTATATGTGTTTGGTGAAATTGAAGTAATTCAGATAGAGTTTGGTTGGAAATGAGACAATTCGTCTCCTTAAGAGAAGGTTAGTTTGGAAAAGTCAACCGGATGTTGACTTATGAGTTAGAGGGCTCGGAATAGATTTCTAATGATTCGACTAGTTTCAGGTGATGATTTGTGACTTAGGAGTGCGATCGAAATTGAATTTAGAGGTCCGGTGTAGAATTAGGCTTGAATTGGCGAAGTTTGAATTTTGGCGAATTCCGGTTGATAGGTGAGATTTTGATCCGAGGTTCGGAATGGAATTACGAGAGTTGTTGTAGCTTCGTTAGGTGATTTTGGATATGTGTGCAAAATTTCAGGTCATTCGGATGTCGTTTGGTTGGGTCTTTGATTGAAAGTGCATTTCGGAAGTTTTAAAGAAACTTAAGCTTTGATTTGATGAAACTTGACGATTTTGATGTCAATGATAGTGTTTTTATGACTCGAGCAAGTTTAAATGAAGTATTAGAACATATCTGTGCTTTTGATTGTGGTCCCGGGGGCTTCGAGTGAGTTTCGGATGGTCTATCGGGAAGTTTGAGACTTGGTGTAATTGCAGAAAATTGCAGCAGCTGTTGAAGTGAAATTTGTTCACTGCGATCACGAGGGTAAGGACGCGATCGTGTAGAAGGTTTTTGGGGAGCCTGAGTTTTGTTCTTCGCGTTCGCATCTAGGGTGTCGCGTTCGCATAGTTCTGAGTTGGTGTTCTACGCATTCACATAAGATGGGACGCGATAACGTAGCTTGGGGAGGCAAGTCAATGCGATCGCATGGTCAATGTCACAATCGCATAAGGCAATTTTTGGGCTTGGGAAATTTGCGCTTCGCGATCGCGTGCCTGGGGCCGCGATCGCATAGAGTAATCTCTGGGCGACAGAATAGTTTTAAGGGTTATTTCAGTCGCAGAACCCATCATTTTTCCACCATTTTTACTCCGCCAAGAGGGCTTTTTGGTCGATTTGAAGAGGGTTTTCGATGGGTATTGATTGGAGGTAAGTCTCTTGACTAATAAACATCATTTTATTGAAGAATCAACACTTAAATTCATGAAAGTGGGTTGAAATTGTGAAGAACTAGGGCTTGGTTTTGAAAAATGAATTTTTGGGATTTGAAAGGCCATTTGAGTTCCGATTTTGGTAAACTTTATATGTACGAACTCGTGGCGAGTCGAGGAATCCATTGATGCGACTTTCGTAATTATTCGAGAAGTGTGCCCGGGGCTCGGGTTTTGCCAACTTCGTGTTTTTGGGTATTTTTCGAGTTATTTCGATTGGGTTATGTTCCATTAGACTATTTTGATGTATTCCTATTGGTTTTGATCAAATTTGGCACCCGCCGAAGTTGATTCTAGAGGTAAAAGCATTGCGGGCTAGTCTCGGAGCCGGTTCGAGGTGAGTGATAGATGTAGATGATGACCTGAGGGTTTGAAACCCCGATATATCACACTGTGACGCTATATTGAGGCGAGACACGTACTTCACGATGAGTGCGGGGTCGAATGTGATCGGGGACTATAGCTTAGTTCGCCCGAGTGATGTTGTACTGTGTTGTTAACTATAAATTAGCTGGTAAACCTCATACTTGAATTGTTTTGGATATATTTGGGTTACGTGCCGGTTATTTGGATCCCGTAGGGAGTATTTTCACTGTTTCTGTGATTTATAGCATGTTTTCATGATATCAGTCCTGAGCTAAACATTTGTCCTGAAATGNTATATATATATATCTGCTTTTACTGTTTCCGTTAACTGTTATTACACTGTTAATCGTGTAAGAGTACTGTTCTTAGCTTTACATTGTGCTATTTTGGGATTTCTTACTGTCAGACATTATACATGTCTATTACCACTGAGTTGGAAGTACTCACTTTACTCCCTGCAAGTTCTGTGCAGATTCAGGTACTCTAGGACCTAGCTGAGCTTACTGCTGTTCGTCAGAGTTTCATACGGAGTTGTCGAGGTAGCTACCTGACGTTTGCAGGACCCGATTTCTCTCCTATTTTATGTTATTTGACTTTTTCACGTACTTCAGACTATGTTGTTTTACAGTATATTTATGCTATTCTGGTAGAGGCTCTAGACTCATGACCCCCAGGTCTTTAGGAGGTTGTCCAGTATTGTTGATTTTTGGATTATTTCTATCTATCAGTTATAATTTTTGTTTCAATGTTGTTAATGAGTTTCAAACAAATGGTTTTTGAGCTTTATGCTCGGTTTTAGAGCAAAATTTAGTCGGGCTTGCCTAGCAGTTGTGTTGGCCACCATCACGACCGGGTTCGGGGTCGTGAAAAGCTGGTATCAGAGCCTAGGTTACTAGGCCTCATGAGTCATGAGCCGGTTAGTAGAGTCTCGCGGATCGGTACGGAGACGTCTGTATTTATCCTCGAGAGGCTGCAGAACCTTTAGGAAAACTTCACTTTCTTGGAATTCTTATCGTGCATACTTGATTCAGCTTGAGATATAACTCTTTAAATTCCTTCCACACGTCTGTATGCACACATGAGCGCTCAGTATTATAAGTGCCCCGAAGACTAGTGATTCCCCGATCGAGGGGTGAGATGTGGTCCCGTGAGTTCGATGTTGGGCCACTCTGGACGACTTGAGGCCGGATCTTGCCTATGTCTTGAGCATCGAGGTGCTAATTGTGTGAGTAAGTGTTCTGAACTTATATGTTCGATATTGTCCCTATTAGCCGGAATGGCAGTTGGATATCCATGTGATGAGTATGTTAGCATTGCAAGACGTATCTATGTGACTTGGTAGTGACGAAGGAGTCTACCGAATGATAGATGAGCTGTTAAGTGGTTCGTTTCCTATTGTGATTTGTTGTGTAGCCCCGAGTTATGGGCGCGTGAAGAATATTTTTATGTCTCTTAGTCGGAAAGTAAAGTACATTACATGTGGCGGTATGAGTTCAGACTCATGGAGACTAAATGACCGTGTAACGTATATGATGGTGGAAGGTATGCTGAAATACTGAATTGAGGCGAAGTAGGTGGGATATCTCATGCGGAGTGTCCTTAAGTGGTATGATCCTTATGTGTATATTAGAAGCTCTCATGTGTAATTGAAAGGTATTTTTAATGTGTTATGATTCGAATAGGTGCAACGCATGTCGATGTATCAATTTTGATAATATAATACATGTAGTATTGAGATTTATGTTGCTGATATACATTGTGATGTTGTGTCAAGTTTTGGGCGTGTTGTTAGGATGGTTTTGGTGATTCTCTGGCAGGTGGATAGGCTCAATTACAAAGGAAACTCTACCAAAATTTTTGAAAAATTTGGGGACTTAGTATAAATTTTGTTGCCTAGAGTGGGCTTAACTGTTGCGGAATGAATGAGAGAATTGCAAAAGAGTTATAATACGAGATGATCAGTGTTTTCACAACTTATAAGTGATTTGAGTTTAATCTCACTATAATATTCTGGTATCATTAGAGTAAAAGTATTATGGGTTATTAAATGTGTCCTGTTAGAGGGCTTTAAGCCAAGTTGGGGAGGTTGCGGTTGATTAGCTGATTGCACGGTTGGGTGCTATGTTGGTTCCTTTTGAGGTATGCTGGCGGATCAGTCCTGGTTGCAGAAAATGAGCCGAGGATGGCACGAGTGAAGCAAAATTTTTGATAAAGGTTATATGGTGCTTCATAGATGTGAGGAAATACTAGGATGTCTTGAGTTGTTGTTGATAAAGAATGCTCAGTGTATAGAAAAGGAAGATGTTTGTTTGTATTGGAATGAGATCATATCCTACGGTGTTAGAGTGCTAATAAGGCATGAGTGGTTCTGTTCGTTAAGTCAGGTAATTTGAAGTTGAATAAGAGTGAATGACTCTCGAGAATGGTTTTATCCTGTTCGAGATTTTTGCATGTAATCATCAGGTGTCTTAAGGCTGTGTATGTGGCTAGAGACTGTGTTTCCATTAGGAAGAGATCAAGACTTGTGGTATTTTATGCTAATTATGGGATTCCATGTATCATTATCTGGGAAATAATGGTAACGAATTCCAATTCGCAGGAAGTTCTTCAAGTAAAGTATTCTGGAACGTGGTATATTTGGGAATAATTGAGAGAGTATTCGGTGGCCTATGGGTCTGAGACATTGTGGTCTTATGTTCGAGTCTCGTGTGGTAGGCCTAGATTGAGGCATTGTGATGCTACGGCAAGGGAGAAATATCAAGTGGATGATGAATAAAAAGAGAAATTTGATAGAAGGAACAACTTGATAATAGACCGAATCAGTATGGTAAAGATATGATTAGTTCCTTGTATGTGTTCGAAGTAATGGGCTTTTACAAACAATTTGCAGCAATGCTCTTGAGTTTTGACGGCTTGCTCAGCTCGGTTTAGTTAAAAGGATTCAGTCCTGGCAGTTTAGCTTGTACAAATGGAGTTGGCAGAGATGTTCTTGTTGGGTTTTACCGTAGTTTGAAGATGAGTATATTTCTTATGGGTATGCGAAGCATGGAGTGTGTAATGATTTTTCTTCTAAATGGATCAATGAAAGCTCTTGACTAGTTGAGCGCGTTGATGTCTGCGGCACGGAAGGGAGATAAAAGTTCTCATATACCCTATTATGGCATGGTATATGCGATATGTTATGGAGGATTGGGATTTGTATGTGTAAGGCTCGGTTAAGTTCTGTATAGAAAGTCATTAAATTCTTAAGCAGCATGGGCAGCTGCAGGTGATATAAGAAATCGATCTTCAGAGGATTTGGGTGAATGATCCTCGTATGATAAGGAAATGATGTTGCTAATCATAGTTATTTGACAAGGGTATATGTTTCAGAAAAAGGGCAATGTGATTACGTTGATGGCACTTTGGTAGTGTTGCAGCATTTCCTTGATAGGTCGACTGTCGATATCTGAGTGTGTTGGATGGCA
>MU709145.1:29752-89429 GCA_026770625.1 Nicotiana glauca
AGTAGACTGGTTATCGCAATGTGGGTTGTTCTAGACTATTGTGCTATGGGATATGTCGAAAATGACATCGGTTGCGTGGCGAGGCGCATTGGATTGTGATATAGCAGAGGGGTTGGTATTCCAAAGATCAGCAGAAGACTGGGAAGGATTGCTTTCCTTAATTGAGCCCTTGTGACGGATGTCAGTATAGAGGTTTCTACCATTGATTCAGTTCNGCCCCGTTTTACCCGTTTTATGCTTCTATATGTTTCATATTTGTGTTTGGTCAAATTGAAGTAATTCGGATAGAGTTTGGTTGGAAATGAGACAATTAGTCTCCTTAAGAGAAGATTAGTTTGGAAAAGTCAACCGGATGTTGACTTATGAGATAGAGGGCTCGAAATGGATTTCCGATGATTCGACTAGTTTCGGGTGATGATTTGCGACTTAGGAGTGCGATCGAAATTGAATTTGGAGGTCCGGTGTAGAATTAGGCTTGAATTGGCGAAGTTTGAATTTTGGCAAATTTCGGTTGATAGGTGAGATTTTGATCCAAGGGTCGGAATGGAATTACGAGAGTTTTTGTAGCTTCGTTAGGTGATTTTGAATATATGTGCAAAATTTCAGGTCATTCGGATGTCATTTGTTTGGGTTTTTGATTGAAAGTGCATTTCGGAAGTTTTAAAGAAACTTAAGCGTTGAGTTGATGAAACTTGACGATTTTGATGTCAACGATAGTGTTTCTATGACTCGAGCAAGTTTGAATGTAGTATTAGAACATATATGTGCTTTTGGTTGAGGTCCCAGAGGCCTCGGGTGAGTTTCGGATGGTCTATCGGGAAGTTTGAGACTTGGTGTAATTGCAGAAAATTGCAGCAGCTGTAGCAGTGAAACTTGTTCACTGCGATCGCGATGGTAAGGACGCGATCACGTAGAAGGTTTTTGGGGAGCCTGAGTTTTGTTCTTCGCGTTCGCATCCTGGGTGTCGCGTTCGCATAGTTCTGAGTTGGTGTTCTATGCATTCGCATAAGAAGGGACGCGATCGCGTAGCTTGGGGAGGAAAGTCAACGAGATCGCATGGTCAATGTCGCAATCGCATAAGGCAATTTTTGGGCTTGGGAAATTTGTGCTTCGCGATCGCGTGCCTGGGGCCGCGATCGCATAGAGTACTCTCTGGATGACAGAATAGTTTTAAGGGTTATTTCAGTCGCGAAACCCATCATTTTTTCACCATTTTTACTCCGCCAAGAGAGCTTTTTGGTCGATTTGAAGGGGGTTTTCGACGGGTATTGATTGGAGGTAAGTCTCTTGACTTAGAAACATCATTTTATTGAAGAATCAACACTTAAATTCATGAAAGTGGGTTGAAATTGTGAAGAACTAGGGTTTGGTTTTGAAAAACGAGTTTTTGGGATTTGAAAGGCCATTTGAGTTCCGATTTTGGTAAACTTTATATGTACGAACTCGTGGCGAGTCGAGGAATCCGTTGATGCAACTTTCGTAATTTTTCAATAAGTGGGCTCGGGGCTCGGGTTTTGCCAACTTCGTGTTTTTGGGTATTTTTTGAGTTATTTCGATTGGGTTATGTTCTATTAGCCTATTTTGATGTATTCCTATTGGTTTTGATTAGATTTGGCACCCGCGGAGGTAGATTCTAGAGGGAAAAGCATTGCGGGCTAGTCTCGGAGCCGGTTCGAGGTGAGTAATAGATGTAGATGATGACCTGAGGGTTTGAAACCCCGGTATATCACACTGTGATGCTATATTGAGGCGAGATACGTACTCCACGGTGAGTGCGGGGTCAATGTGATCGGGGACTATGGCTTAGTTTGCCCAAGTGATGTTGTACTGTGTTGTTAACTATAAATTAGCTGGTAAACCTCCTACTTGGATGGTTATGGATATATTTGGGCTGCGTGCCGGTTATTTGGATCCCGTAGGGAGTATTATCGCTGTTTCTGTGATTTATAGCATGTTTTCATGATATCAGTCCTAAGCTAAACATTTGTCCTGAAATGACTAGCAAAATTCTAACGTTTCAAACACCTAGTTCATAATTTCTGATAATTGGAACTAAAACCGGTAAGTTGACTGTGCCTGTGTGGCTTGCATGCATATAGCTGGACTGATAGTGGATCGGGCTGCATGCCGCAACGTATGTTACTATCATATTGTGCTTAGGCTGTAGGAGCCCCTCTGGAGTCTGAACCCCCACAGTGAGCGCGGGTACCCAAATGTATCGGGCTACGCGCCGTAGCGGTGATGTGCATTGCATTGCATTCATGCATTGATATATATATATATATATATATATGCTTTTACTGTTTCCGTTAACTGTTATTACACTGTTAAACGTGTAGGAGTACTGTTCCTAGCTTTACATTGTGCTATTTTGGAATTTCTTACTGTCAGACATTATACATGTCTATTACCACTGAGTTGGAAGTACTCACTTTACTCTCTGCACCTTGTGTGCAGATTCAGGTACTCTAGGAGCTAGCTGAGCTTACTGCTGTTCGTCAGAGTTTCATACGGAGTTGTCGAGGAAGCTGTCTGACGTTCGCAGGACCCGACTTCTCTCCTATTTTATGTTATTTGACTTTTCCACGTACTTCAGACTATGTTGTTTTACGGTATATTTATGCTATTCTGGTAGAGGCTCTAGACTCATGACCCCCAGGTCTTAGGGAGGTTTTCCAGTATTGTTGATTTTCGGATTATTTCTATCTATCAGTTATATTTTTTGTTTCAACGTTGTTAATGATTTTCAAACAAATGGTTTTGAGCTTTATGCGCGGGTTGAGAGTGAAATTTGGTCAGGCTTGCCTAGCAGTTGTGTTGGGCGCCATCACGACCGGGTTCGGGTCGTGACAATGTATGCATAAGTGTAGATATCCTGCCTATAGGAGTTTTCTTTGAATTTCTGCACGTTTATATGTAGAAACCATGCTCATAGGAATTCTACACTTCCATATGTAGAAACCACGCTCATAGGAATTCTGCACATTCATATATAGAAATCTGCTCATAGGAATTCTGCACTTTCATATGTAGAACCCATGCTTATAAGAACTCTGCATATCATATAGACATCCTGCTCATAAGAATTCTGCATGCAGAGACCATGTCTTTAAAGATTCTGCATTTTTGCATCTATCATCAGGCAAACAATTATAGGTCAAATAATAATCAATTGCATCGTAGATACCATGCTCGTAGGATTTTTGCACTCCTGCTACGCCTGTAAAAATTGTTTAAAATTAACAGCGCTAGAAAGCATGCTTATAGGAACTACCAACAAAATCTGAATCACTCGTTTTAAGCTTTGTCTGTCAAAAGTAACCAACTGCAGAACTCGTATCATTCTATTAAAACTGGAAACTTTCTGTATTCATTTTAATTCTTTATTTTTGAAACCAGTAGATGCCATGCTTATAGGTTATCACTTAGGCAAACCAGTAGGTAGTTAATTAACTGCATCAGTCTTCGATAAGTTACAACCAGGCGAGCCTAATGCAGACTTCTTGTCTGAAAATATATAATGAACCATCTCGCCTAACGTTAAGTATAATTTGGACCTAATCAGTATATGTAAGATGTGATAAACTACATGATTTTTGTGATTAAAGGAGGTTTATCTGAGCCTTAATTGTTTTTGTGCTGCCATAACAGTTTTTTATATGTTTTGCCTGACGCCTTAGTATTTTAACCTTTTAAACTTCTGAAAAAGCCCAAATCTCCTCCCTTAATAGGACTAGAGGTCCTAAATGCATCCGGGACTAATAGGATTGGGACAAGTACTAGCGTGCAATAAGTAACGATACTATTTCGAGCTTTAATAACTTAACAAGGTTTGAATGGTTGAATATGGAGATGGTGACCGATGCGCTAATATCACGTGCGACCCCTGTCTTGAGGAGTGATTATTGGGTATTGCATTGAAGTGATCCATATTAATCATAAACCTAGGACCCTTTTTCTTTGATTGTCTTTATTTGCTTTCTTTAGAATTGTTTAAACCTCTTAAAATTCTGCTCTCTCTTTCTACCAATTTTCACGAGATTCAACCTAATTGCAATGTTGTATGCAAGTCCTTACTTGAGCCTTGATTGTTTACTTGTAAGGTCACAATTGTAGCATGCCCGGGACCACACTAGTGGATCTTGAGGGGGTGCCTAACACCTTCCCCTCGAGATAATTTCTAGCCCTTACCCTAATCTCTGGTTTCTTCATCTCAAATTCTTCTTAATGTGTCATAATGCATTATAATCATTAGGTGGCGACTCTTCAATTCCAAAACCCAATTCTCGAAAGGGAATAGAGTTGTCTTCCCAAATGTCGTAAAACCGATTTCGCCTAAGAAAAAGGGGGCGTCGACAGCATGGCGACTCTGCTGGGATTCTTTAGGCTTCTACCACTTCATGTTATATGTGACATTATTGTTTTCTTTATTGCTTTGATTAATGCCTTTATTCGAAAGTGACTTGTCTTTTTGTTTCTTTTTTCTTTAACGCTTTCATTTACTATTTTCCTTCAATACCGTTGTAATTTTGAGCAATTGTTGTAATCATTATGAACATGAAAATACGTGGCAATTTGTTTCATTCTTGTAATTGCTTCTTCAACATCATATTTAACTCGTTCCAAACTAATACCATAGCAATGCTTGATGGGTTGTTGCACTCTTCCAATATTATTACCCCCTAAATTTTAGTAAAGGCGTATTTACGGTAAAACTAGTCGATCTGCGGTGCAGTCGACAGTTCCGTGCCTTTCCCTCTTGAGTTGTCCGCTCAAGTGTACCGGTCTAGCACTCCATAGAAACATTATTCTATTTAACTCTACACGTATCACTGTCAAACCTAGTCGAGTCAGTTAGGTTGTCCATATAATGACTCTTTAAGATAGCCTTGTCCAAAGTCCACTGGGTTTCCTTGGAACCCAAACGGACAACACCATATTCTGTGCATTTATTTGGAGAACTAAATGATTTCTATGCTAATTATTGGTTTAAATAGTCGATTCCAGCGGGGGTAAGGGTCTAACCCTTTTGTTTTGCAGGAAATGAATGACAAAGTTCCCGACTTCGGTATGGGCGACATACTCTCACTCTTGCTGACCTGGTGGAGGAACCTCCCATCAATTAACCAAATCAACGAATGGAAAGAGGGAGTCACCAGGGCTAGTCGGAAGCTAGAATATTTAGAATACAGTCTGCTGGAGTTGGAGGGGAATGCAAGGAAAAGAGTTACCGACTGTCAGAATGCGGAGGAAAGCGAAGGAGAATGCCTGGGGATGGCATTTTAACTAAAAAATCTATGCGAGGTGGAGGATCTGATCAACGAGAACATTCAATATGAGGAAGGTCCTTCTGGGACCAAATAGTTATGAGTTTCTTTTCTTTTATTTGTGTATTTCTGATTTCACTCTTGTAATTGATTCTTTCCTTATTGTATTGATTTCCCGTATGTCTTGGACTTTTTGAAATACTTTCTTTTGAACTTTCGACCCTACCTTTCTACTTAAGTTGATTTGATCCCATTACCTTAATTACACTAGTATGGGATTCTTACAGACCTTTCCTTAATTAAGGCCTGATGAACCTAACCTCTATTACCTATTGTGTACTCATACTATGTTGAAAATATTTTCCTTATTTGACATGTTCAGCCCCTACGTGATTTCTTTCCTAATTTAACATTTGCATGCTACCGTTTGATTTAATTCCTTAATTAAGGGAAGCCTTTGATACTAATTTGATTTTTAATGGACACATATTCCTTAATTATGTTTGAATTACAGACCTTACCTTATTTTCTGCCTGTTTCTCATACTATTAATACATGTTTTTTATTGACACAATGACCACCAACACTCGAGTCTTTTCTGAACTCACAATCACATACAAAGTATTCTCTCTTGCTGCTTGTACTGTGGCTTCTTTGCAAGACTTCTGCTCTCTCTTGCTTGTCTCTTTCTGAAACTGGTATGACTTTTGTTTAAACTTTTGCCTCATACCTATGTGTTTATTCTGTAATTTCATTCTTTTGTTTGGTTTGTTGCTCATGTTCTGTAACTTATGCTAAGTATTTTTCATTCTTTGCTTCTGTTCCCATATGAATCCCTACCCCTAATCCATTCTATGTGCTGTGTTAAAACCTTGGCCTGACAGTATCCTAATTATTGCCCAGGCCATGGCTTGACCTTCAATAGGTCCTGACTCTCCGATGTTAGGCAAACAGGCTGGTCAGGGGTGTGCCAGCATTCTATGTTGCTGGGCATGACCACCAGCCTACCTTGGCATCCCTTAATTCCCTCTATTACACTTACACTTGTTATTAGATTCTATGTTCTGCCCCCCTCCAATGAGCCTTGCCTTGGGACTTGAGTTCCCTTTAAACTTGCATTTGAGGGTTGGCCCTTCCACACTGCACTTTAATTCAGTTCTGTAATAATATCTGGGGGTAAATATTGCTTGGAGTTCTTGAAACTCCTTGGAACTTTGACACACTCCAGATAAGAGAAAGGCTTTGTAACCTGATCCTGGCAGTTGGTTCATATCATATTGTTAGACTATAGGTCTGAATTAGGATCCTTGGATGTAACTTTAAAGCTCTGATGTAATTTTATTTTCTGTTTGATTCATTTGGTCTGTAAGAAATTTGTAATAACTTATGGGGTTTCAGTAAAAAGGGGAGGGTTATTTATGTATGCATAAGGTTAGATATCCTGCCTATAGGAGTTCTCTTTGAATTTCTACACTTTCATATGTAGAAACCATGCTCATAGTAATTCTGCACTTTCATATGTAGAAACCATGCTCATAGGAATTCTGCACTTTCATATATGAAAATCACGCTTATAGGAATTCTGCACTTTCACATGTAGAAACCATGTTTATAAGAAATCTGCATATCATATAGATATCCTGCTCATAAGAATTATGCGTGTAGAGACCATGTCTTTAAAGATTCTGCATTTTTGCATCTATCGTCAAGTAAACAGTTATAGGTCAAATTATAATCAATTGCATCGTAGATACCATGCTCGTAGGATTTTGCACTCCTTCTACGCATGTAAAAAGTGTTTAAAATTAACAACGCTAGAAAGCATGCCTATAGGAACTATCAACCAAATCTGAATCACTCGTTTTAAGCTTTCTCTGTCAGTAGTAACCAACTGTAGAACTCGTATCATTTTGTTAAAACTAGAAACTTTCTGTAATCATTTTACTTCTTTATTTTTGAAAACAGTAGATTCCATGCCTATAGGTTATCACTTAGGCAAACCAGTAGGTAGTTAATTAACTGCATCAGTCTTCGATAAGTTACAACCTGGCGAGCCTAATGCAGACTTCTTGTCTGAAAATATGTAATGAACAATCCCGCCTAACGTTAAGTATAATTTGGACCTAATCAGTATATATAAGACGTGCTAAACTATATGATTTTTGTGATTAAAGGAGGTTTATCTGAGCCTTAATTGTTTTTGTGCTCCCATAACTATTTTTTATGTGTTTTGCCGTACGCCTTAGTATTTAAACCTTTTAAACTTCTGAAAAAGCCCAAATCTCCTCCCTTAATAGGAATAGAGGTCCTAAATGCCTCCGCGACTGATAGGATTGGGACAAGTACTAGCATGCAATAAGTAACGATACTATTTCGCGCTTTAATACCTTAACGTGGTTTGAATGGTTGAATATGGAGATGATGACCGATGCGCTAATATCACGTGCGACCCCTCTTTTGAGGAGTGATTATTGGGTATTGCATTGATGTGATCCATATTAATCATAAACATAGGACCCCTTTTCTTTGTTTGTCTTTATTTGCTTTCTTTAGAATTGTTTAAACCTCTTAAAATTCTGCTCTCTCTTTCTACCCACTTTCACAAGATTTAACCTAATTGCAATGTTGTATGCAAATCCTTACTTGAGCCTTGATTGTTTACTTGTAAGGTCACAATTGTAGCATGGCCGGGACCACACTAGTGGATCTTGAGGGGTGCCTAACACCTTCCCCTCGAGATAATTCCTAGCCCTTACCCTAATCTCTGGTATCTTCATCTCAAATTCTTCTTAAAGTGTCCTAATGTACTATAATCATTAGGTGGAGAATCTTTAACTCCAAAACCCAATTCTCGAAAGGGAATAGAGTTGTCTTCCCAAATGTCGTAAAACTGATTTCACCTTAGAAAAAGGGGGCGTCGACAGCATTGCGACTCTGCTGGGATTCTTTAGGCTTCTACCACTTCATGTTATATGTGACTCTATTATTTTCTTTATTGCTTTGATTAATGCCTTTATTTGAAACTGACTTGTCTTTTTGTTTCTTTTTTCTTTAACGCTTTCATTCACTATTTTCTTTCAATACCGTTGTAATTTTGAGCAATTGTTGTAATCATTATGAACATGAAAAAACGTGGCAATTTGTTTCATTCTTGTAATTGCTTCTTCAACATCATATTTAACTCGTTCCAAACTAATACCATAGAAATGCTTGATGAGTTGTTGCACTCTTCTAATATTATTACCCCCTAAATTTTGGTAAAGCCATATTTGGGGTAAAACTAGTCGATCAGCGGTGTAGTCGACGGTTCCGTGCCTTTCCCTCTTGAGTGGTCCCTCAAGGGTACCGGTCTAGCACTCCATAGAAACCTTATTCTATTTCACTCTACACGCATCACTGTCAAACCTAGTCGAGTCAGTTAGGTTGTCCACATAATGACTCTTTAAGATAGCCTTGTCAAAAGTCCACTGGGTTTCCTTGGAACCCAAATGGACAACACCATATTCTGTGCATTTATTTGGATAACCAAATGCTGCCTATGCTAATTATTGGTTTAAATAGTCGAGTCCGGCGGGGGTAAGGTTCTAACCCTTTTGTTTTGCAGGAAATGAATGACAAAGTTCCCAACTTCGGTATGGTCGACATACCCTCACTCTTGCTGACCTGGTGGAGGAACCTCCCATCAAGTAACCAAATCAACGAATGGAAAGAGGGAGTCACCAGGGCTAGTCGGAAGCTGGAATATCTAGAATACAGTCTGTTAGAGTTGGAGGGGAAAGCAAGGAAAAGAGTTACCGACTGTCAGAACGCTGAGGAAAGCGAAGGAGAATGCCTGGCGATGGCATTTTTATTGAAAAATCTGTGCGAGCTGGAAGATATGATCAACGAGAACATTCAAACTGAGGGAGGTTCTTCTGGGATCAAATAGTTATGAGTTTCTTTTTTTTTCTTTGAGTAATTCTGATTTCACTCTCTTAATTGATTCTTTCCTTATTGTATTGACTTCCCGTGTGTCTTGGACTTGTTGAAATACTTTCCTTTGAACTTTCGACCCTACCTTTCTACTTAAGTTGATTTGATCCCATTACCTTAATTACACTAGTATGGGATTCTTACAGACCTTTCCTTAATTAAGGCCTGATGAACCTAACCTCTATTACCTATTGTGTACTCATACTATGTTGAAAATATTTTCCTTATTTGGCATGTTCAGCCCCTACGTGATTTCTTTCCTAATTTAACATTTGCATGCTACCGTTTGATTTAATTCCTTAATTAAAGGAAGCCTTTGATACTAATTTGATTTTTAATGGACAGATATTCCTTAACTATGTTTGAATTACAGCCCTTACCTTATTTTCTGCCTGTTTCTCACACTATTAATACATGTTTTTCTATTGACACAAAGACCACCAACACTCGAGTCTTTTCTGAACTCACACTCACATACAAAGTATTCTCTCTTGCTGCTTGTAATATGGCTTCTTTGCAAGACTTCTGCTCTCTTTTACTTGTCTCTTTCTGAAATGGGTATGTCTTTTATTTAAACTTTTGCCTCATCCCTATGTGTTTATTCTATAATTTCATTCTTTTGTTTGGTTTGTTGTTCATGTTCTGTAAATTATGCTAAGTATTTTTCATTCTTTGCTTCTGTTCCCATATGAATCCCTACCCCTAATCCCTTCTATGTGCTGAGTTAAAACCTTGGCCTGACAGTATCCTAATTACTGCCCAAGCCATGGCTTGACCTTCAATAGGTCCCGACTCTCTAATGTTTGGAAAGTAGGCTGGTCAGGGGTGTGCCAGCATTCTATGTTGCTGGGCATGACCACCAGCCTACCTTGGCATCCCTTAATTCCCTCTATTACACTTACACTTGTTCTTAGATTCTAAGTTCTGCCCCCCACCAATGAGCCTTGCCTTGGGACCTTGAGTTCCCTTTAAACTTGGACATTGGAGGGCTGGCCCTTCCACACTGCACTTTAATTCAGTTCTGTAATAATATCTGGGTGTAAGCATTGCCCGGGGTTCTTGAAACTCCTTGGAAATTTGACACACTCCAGATAAGAGAAAGGCTTTGTAACCTGATTCTGGCAGTTGGTTCATATCATATTGTTAGACCGTAGGTCTGAATTAGGCTCCTTGGATGTAACTTTAAAGCTGATGTAATTTTATTTTCTGTTCGATTCATTTGGTCTGTAAGAAATTTGTAATAACTTATGGGGTTTCAGTAAAAAGGGGAGGGTTATTTATGTATACATAAGGGTAGATATCCTGCCTATAGGAGATCTCTTTGAATTTCTGCACTTTCATATGTAGAAACCATGCTTATAGTAATTCTGCACTTTCATATCTAGAAACCATGCTCATAGGAATTCTGCGCTTTCATTTATAAAAATCATGCTCATAGGAATTCTGCACTTTCACATGTAGAAACCATGCTTACAAGCAATCTGCATATCATATAGATATCCTGCTCATAAGAATTATGCATGTAGAGACCATGTCTTTAAAGATTCTGCATTTTTCCATCTATCATCAGGCAAACAGATATAGGTCAAATTATAATCAATTGCATCGTAGATACCATGCTCGTAATATTTTTGCGCTCCGGCTACGCCTGTAAAAAGTGTTTAAAATTAACAACGCTAGAAAGCATGCCTATAGGAGCTATCAACCAAATCTGAATCACTCGTTTTAAGCTTTGTCTGTCAGTAGTAACCAACTGCAGAACTCATATCATTCTGTTAAAACTGGAAACTTTATGTAATCATTTTACTTCTTTATTTTTGAAAACAGTAGATGCCATGCCTATAGGTTATCACTTAGGCAAACTAATAGGTAGTTAATTAACTGTATCAGTCTTTTGATAAGTTACAACCAGGCGAGCCTAATGCAAACTTCTTATCTGAAAATATGTAATGAACCATCCCGCCTAACATTAAGTATAATTTGAACCTAATCAGTATATGTAAGACGTGCTAAACTACATGATTTTTGTGATTAAAGGAGGTTTATCTGAGCCTTAATTGTTTTTGTGCTCCCATAACTGTTTTTATGTGTTTTGCCTGACGCCTTAGTATTTTAACCTTTTAAACTTCTGAAAAAAGTCCAAATCTCCTCACTTAATAGGACTAGAGGTCCTAAATGCCTCTGGGACTGAAAGGATTGAGACAAGTACTAGCATGCAATAAGTAACGATACTATTTCGCGCTTTAATACCTTAACGGGGTTTGAATGGTTGAATATGGAGATGATGACCGATGCGCTAATATCACGTGCAACCCCTCTTTTGAGGAGTGATTGTTGGGTATTGCATTGAAGTGATCCATATTAATCATAAACCTAGGACCCCTTTTCTTTGTTTGTCTTTATTTGCTTTCTTTAGAATTGTTTAAACCTCTTAAAATTCTGCTGTCTCTTTCTACCCACTTTCATAAGATTCAACCTAATTGCAACGTTGTATGCAAGTCCTTACTTGAGCCTTGATTGTTTACTTGTAAGGTCACATGCTGGATAATAGATGAACTGTTAAGTGTCTATTTTCCATTGTGATATGTTGTGTAGCCTTGAATTATGGGCGCGTGAAGAATATTTTCGTATCTCCTAGTTGGAAGTTAAGTGCAATACGTGTGGCACAATCAGTTCAGACTCATGAAAAAAAATGGTTATGTCATGTGTATGATGGTGGAAGGTGTGCTGAAATATTAAATTAAGGCGAAGCAAGTGGGATATCACCTGCGGAGTGTTCTAAGGGGTATGATTCTTATATATGTTGTTAGAAGATCTCATGTGTAATTGAAAGGTACGTGTTGTAATTTGATAAATTTGGGTCGCTTCAGAGAGAGGACTCAGCTGATGTGGGGATGAATGCGAGGTTTGTAGAGGATTCCAGTATCTGAGGATCTGTGTTTTCATAAACTAGTAGATGATTTGAGTTTAATCTCACTATAATATTGTGGCATCATTAGGGTAAAAGTATTGTGGGTTATTAAATGTGTCCTGACATGTGGCTTTGAGCCAAGTTGGGGAGGTTGTTGTTGGTTAGCTGATCGCACGGTTATGTGCTACATTGGTTCCGTTTCGAGGGATGAGGGCGGATCAGTTCTGGTTGCAGAAATTGAGCCGAGGATGGCACATGTGTAGGAAATTTTTTACAAAGGTTATAGGCTACTTTCGTAAATGTGAGGAAATATTAGGGTGTTTTTGAGCTGCTGTTGATAAAGAATGCTCACTGTATAGAGAAGAAAGATGGTTGTTTGTATCTGTATGAAATCATGTTCTGCAGTGTCCGGGTACTAATAAGACACGAGTGGTTCCATTCATTTAGGGCAGGTGAATTACAGCTGAATAAGAGTGAATGACTTTCGAGAATGGTTTTACTATGTTCAAGATTTTGCATGTAACAATCAGGTGCCTTAAGTTTGTGTATGTGGCTAGAGACTGTGTTTTCATTAGAAAAGATCAAGACTTGTGGTACTTTGTGTTAATCATGGGATTCTACGTATCCGCATTTGGAAAGGTAATGGTAACGAATTCCGATTCGCAAGAAGTTCTTCAAAGTAAAGTATTCTAGAACGTGGTATTTCTGGGAACGTCTGAGAGAGTATTCAGTGGCCTATGGGTCTTAGACAGTGTGGCCTTATGTTCAAATCTCCTGTGGTGAGCCTGAATTGAGGCATTGTAATACTACAACAAGAGAGAATATCAAAGTAATGATGAAGCAGGAAGCAAATTGGATAAATAGAATGACTTGATAATAAATCTAATCGATATGGTAAGGATAGGATTAATTCTTGTATGTGTTTGAGGTAATGAGACCTACAGGTAATGTGCAGCAAGCTTTTAAGTGTTGGCAGTTTGCTTAACTTGGTTGGGTAGAAGGATTCAGTCATGGCAGTTTAGCTTGTGCAATGGATTTGGGAGAAAGAGTTCTTGATGTGTTTTACCGTAGTTTGAAAATGAGTATATTTCCTATGGGTATGCGAAGCATGGAGTGTGTAATAATGTTTCTCCTATACGGGATCATGAAAGTTCTTGACTAGTTGAGTGCATCGATGTCTGCGGCGCAGAAGAGAGATAGAAGTCCTCATGTTATCCTTGCGTGGTATGGTCTATGTGTTATAATATGAAGAGTTGAGATTTGCGTGTTCAAGGTTTTGGTTTAGTTTATAATGGGAATCATCGCTTGTGGTAGAGGTGAAAGAAAAGCAATTCAATGATTTATTGTTAGCACTACTACAAGAAGGGATTCACAAGCATAAGACCACAACTTTCTCCTTGGGAATGAATGATGGTACCCTACGGTACCAAGACCGCCTGTGCATTCCTGATATCGACAGTCTTCGGAAAAGGATCATAGTAGAAGCTCACACATCCAAGTATTCTGTACACCCAGGTTCTACAAAAATGTATTATGATCTCAAGTAAATTTATTGGTGGAACAACATGAAGAAGGATGTGGCGGAATTTGTGACAAAATGTTCGAAATGTAAATAGGTAAAAGCCAAATATCAAAGGCCCGGTGGGTTGACACAATGCATAGACATTCCAATATGGAAGTGGGAGATGATTAACATGGACTTTGTGGTAGGGTTTCCGTGCACTTCGCGCAAGTTCGACTCAATTTGGGTGATCGTGGATCGACTCACGAAATCAGCGCACTTCTTGCCAGTTAAATCTACTGACACAGCGGAAAAATATGCTCGGTTATATATCAAAGAAATAGTCAGGTTGCATGGCACTCCAGTTTCAATCATTTCAGATCGAGGGGCTCAATTCACAGCTAACTTTTGGAAGAAATTTCAGCAAGGCCTGGGTACGCAAGTGAACCTTAGCACAACTTTTCATCCACAAACCGATAGGCAAGCAGAACGGACTATTCAGATGCTTGAGGACATGTTGCGTGCTTGTACTACAATTACTTCATGGGGAGTTGGGATGACCATTTGCCACTCATAGAATTTGCTTACAATAACAGCTTTCACGCTAGTATTCAAATGGCACCGTTCGAAGCATTGTAATGTAGGAGATGTAGGTCTCCAATTGGGTGGTTCGAGGTTGGAGAAGCGGAATTGATAGGGCCGGACCTCGTGCACCAGGCCATGGAGAAAGTCAAGCTTATTAAAGAAAGGTTGAAAACTGCTCAAAGTCGCCAAAAATCCTAATCGGATGTGCGTCACAGAGATTTGGAGTATAAAGAAGATGATTGGGTATTCTTAAAAGTTTCCCCTATGAAGGGTATCATGCAATTTGGAAAGAAAGGAAAATTAAGCCCAAGATATGTCGGGCCATACAGAGTTGTATTAACAAAGAGTATTACAACAAGAACAAGGAACAACACTATTAGGGACCAGTTCCTATAGCAAATATCTTGTATGTCCTTAGTTGATTTAATATGCAAAATAAACTAAAAACTTTTTGCTATCATCATGTATATTTTGTACTAAATATAGAAAAGACGATGATTGAAATTGAGTTGCCCATTTTGAGGGAATTTGTACAATTTTTTGTTTTTATTTTAGATAGTCAAAAGAATTCAAAGCTTGTTGTGATTGCAATATGTTAGTTATGACATACTGTAGTAATATATACCCATGTCTATTTTTGAACTTTGAGATCAATTCTTCATATCTTTTTTGCTACAAACTATAATGAAGATATGAAAAAGAATATAAAAGAAACAAAACAAATGGAGTTGAAATTGAGTCTGCAATTTCTTGTTCTTCTCCCCCCCCCCCCCNTGTCAAGCATTTTTAAGTTGACTTCATTTTAAAATTAAAATACATGAAATCAAATGTTCATTTGACATAAAATAAATAATTGTAGATTCAAATGTTAACGGGCAAATAGATTGTTTAAAAATTAGTTACTAATAAAAATACAATTATTTAGGAAAAACACAATATAAGTCAATAAGTTTTAGTTTTTTATTTAAAGTATTTTATTATCTTATTAAAAGTTACTTTGGTGTTTCAACTTTTTAAGTTGAAATTACCTAAATAACCCTTAAACTAGCCCTTTGTATCAAGATGGGCGAATTTACAAATTTTGAACATTTCAGGGACTCCTGCATGAGTAAATCCTTTATTGAGTAGGATTTGGATTAATACAAATTTAGTACTATAATACCTTCTTCAATTTCACATCAAATTCATCCACTTTCTCGCAATATGTTCGACCCAAATTTATTATAAAATCCGCTAAAACTTCAGGCTTCTTCGCAATTACCAAGTCATATAGAAACATTAAACAGTACCAACATACTCATTATGTAGCTATCCAGCCGTCATTCCCATAATTAGGGACAACACTGAACGTATAAGTTCATAACACCAGCTCACAAAATCAGCACCTTGGTGCTCAAGCCATAAGCAAAGATCCGGCCTCAAGTCCTCCAGACTGGCCCAACACGAACTCACGGGGATTACATCTCGCCCCTCGATCGGGGAATCACAAGCAATCAAGGCACTTACTAAACTGAGAGCTCATGTGCGCATACAGACGTGTGGAAGGAATTTCAAGAGTTACACCTCAAGCTGAATCAATTACGCACGATAAGAATTCCAAGAAAGTGAAGTTTTCCTAAAAGTTCTGCAGCCTCTCGAGGATAAATACAGACGTCTTCGTACCGATCCGCGAGACTCTACTAAACCTGCTCATGACTCGTGAGACCTAATAACCTAGGCACTGATACCAACTTGTCACGAACCAAATTCCATACCCGGTCGTGATGGTGCCTCTCGTGAAGACAAGGCCAGCCAACAACCCAAAATACACTCTTTAACAGCTATTACACATAAATGAATAGATAACACAACTTATTGGCATTTAAAACTATTAATTCCATCCCAATACAACCTGACCGAGGTGTCACAAGTCACAAGCGTCTAATGTATAGGGACACCACTATTGGGCCAACAAAGTATATATATACAAGATAAAACTGGAATTCAAAGATGAAATCTGGTGCCGCGAACGCTGGCGGTTACCTTGCTCAACTACCACAATATAGCCTTGGTCCTGCTAATAACCCGTTACCGGGTGAACAATACCTGCAACTGCATGCAAGGTGCAGGGAGTAAAGTGAGTACTTCCAACTCAGTGGTAATAAGAGAGTATAATAACTGAGCGATAAGAAAATACGTATGGGCACACCAAAATGCTATAAAAGACAGTACAACCCTTTGAGAAAGACAGTAAAACCGTAACATTGAGAAAATCCTTTAGAAAATCTCAAGCTCAGTTTAAAAAAAATCTCTTTTGAAAGTATGCCTTTTTAACAGTTGCAAAAACATATATTTCAACAATTAGGAAATAGTCAGAAATCTGCCCCTCGGACTCAGTATCAACCTCTCAGTGCAGTATCGGCCCTGCGGGCTCACTTCCAACTCACCTAGTACAACCTTAGCCATCTCGGGCTAAGCACTCCCAACTCACCAAGCACAATATCAGCCTCTCGGGCTCAGCACTCCTTAACATGTAACACCAGAGTATCTGGTCAACAAGGCAAGTAACAATATGTATACCAATGATATATGAGTGCTAAATGTCATGCCACATAGTACAAACAGGAGTGAATGCATGAATGCAATGCAATGCATATGACCGCTACGCCGCGTAGCCCGATCCATGGGTACCCTGCGCTCACTGGGGGTGTGTACAGACTCCGGAGGGGCTCCTACAGCCCAAGCGCAATAATACTTCGGCATACAGTCCGATCCATATAACATATCACTGCAGCGTGCAGTCCGATCCATGTAACATATGACCATGGCGTGCAGTCTGATCCATATAACATATCACTACGGCGTGCAGTCCGATCCATATAATATACTACTACGGCGTGCAGTCCGATGCATGCAACATAATGCTGCCGCATGCAGTCCAATCCATGCATGTATATGCATATACACACATAATACTCGAGGCCTGAAAGCCTCCTCACATAGCACTCGAGGCCCGAAAGCCTCCTTACATCACTCTTCATGCCCTCACATATGACCCCACGGCCTCAATTAGTCCAAAATAGTCAAAAGCCCCTCGGGCATCAATAAAACGATAATACTCAGCTCAAATAATAGTTCAAATATCAGTTAAAACTCCAAGTTTGAGAAAAATATTGCTGAGTTCATGAAACGGTGTAAATCACATGGACTGAGTTCAAATAATATTTAAAATAGTGAGGAAAACAGTGATGATAGTTCATAAGGAGTTCAAATAATTGGCAATAAGCCCCAAGTATGGCCATGAGCCCAAGTCATAATGATAACAACAAATGATTTACAAATACAGGGTAAAAACCAACAACCGGGACAGACCAAGTCACGATCCCCAACGGTGCTCTACCCCACGCTCAGGTCCAGCGTGCAAGTCACCACAATACATCACTAAGATGTGCAAAATCTGGGGTTTCAAACACTCAGGATATCATTCCCAAGTATTACTCACCTCGAACCGGCGAAAACTCTAGCCCGCGATGCCTTTGCCCTTCAAACCGGCCTCCACGCGCCTCAAATCTATCCAAAATCAGGGCAAATATATCACAATATGCTAATGGGACATAACCCAATCGAAAGAACTCGGAAAATACTCAAAACACGAAATTGGCAAAATCCCAGCCCCTGGCCCACATCTCAAAAAATTTGGAAATTCACATTTCCAGAATCCTCGTCTCGCCACGAGTCCGTACATACCAAGAACTCCCAAAACAGACCACAAATGGCCGCTCAAATCCTAAATTTATTATTTTTGCTAGCCCTAATTTCTTAGAATTTTGCTATATTTTCATGAATTACATGGATGATTCTTCAATAAAAACATGTATTTAACTCATAAGACTTACCTCCAATCGATTCCCAGTCGAAACCTTCTTACTTCCCGTCAAAATGCTCCCAAGATGCTCAAAAATGGTGAAAGAAATGAGCTTGGTCGCGGATGAAATAACCCTTAAAACAATTCTGTCCGCCCAGCTCTTCCTCTATGCGATCGCAACACTACTAATGCGATCGCATAACACAAATTCAAAACCTCCCAAAAATCCTCTTACGTGATCGCATGACAAGCTCTGCGATCGTATCTCACAGTCACCCCTTCTATGCGATCGCACAACCATCTCCGCGTTCGCATAGAACAAACGTTGCCAGGGACCCCAGGTCCAAATTGCACTACGCGATCGCAACCCCCGGAATGCGAACGCACTGACCAAAATTCCACACCAACGCGATCGCACAACCCTTTACGCGATCACATAGAGCTAATCTGTGACCCCTCCAAAACCTTCTATGCGATCGCATGAAGCCCTCCGCGATCACAAAGAACAAAAGTCCTCTGCAATTTTTCTGCTGCATTTTCCTACTCAAAAATTCCCGTTAGCCATCCGAAATGACCCCGAGGCCCTTGGGACCTCAACCAAAAGTGCAGACATGATCTAACACTTCATTCAAACTTGTTCGAATCATCAAAATGCTAACGTCAACATCAAAATACTCAATTATGATCAAATCAAAGCCTAAATTTTCTTAAAACTTCCGAATTGCATATTAAATCAAAAACCCGACCAAACGACGTCCGAATGACCTGAAAATTTGCAGACATATCCAAAATCACCTAATGAAGCTACTGCAACTCTCGGAATTCCATTCCAACCCTCAGATCAAAATCTCGTCTATCAACCGAAATTTGCCAAAATTCGAACTTTGCCAATTCAAGCCTAATTCTACACCGAGCCTCCAAAATAAATTCCGATCGCACTCCTAAGTCACAAATCACCTCTCGGAGCTAACCAAAATACCGGAATTCATATCCGAGCCCTATAACCACATAGTCAATTTCCAATTGACCTTTCTTAAATAAGCTTTCTTCTAAGAGGCTATGCACCTTATTTTCGACCAAAACCAATTCAATTACACCCGGTCGACTCTAATACTGATATTGAAACATGAAGCAACACAATAAGGGGGAAACGGGGCGGTAACTCACGTGACGATGGGTCGGGTTGTCACAATACAAGCCTTCGATGACCTCGGAAGACATGGATTTGGAAGGTTTTAGGGTTGTAATTGATGTCGGCGGCTAGGGTTGGAGAGGGTTTGAGAGAGGATTGAGAGAGGAAGGGATTCGGAGGCAGCGGGGTGTGTGAAATGGTTAGGGTTAAGGGTTAGTTTGAGATTAAAAAAAGGAAAGGATGGTTGTTGGCCGTTGATCTGAATTACCAACGGCTGGATTAAAACGGGCGAGTGAGCGGGTTATGAAGATGGGTTTGGGTCAGGTTAAATTGGAACTGGGTCCGGGGTTCAAATAGTTTCAATTGAGTTCAATTGGGGTGCCAAATCATGTTAAAATTGAAATAAAATGGGGCTAGCATTTAAATAGCCACTTTTCCTTGTATGATTTATAAAAATAGTAAAATAATTTTGGGAAATAAATTAAAGGTAATAAAATGTTTAATAGCACATAATTATCAAATTAAAATACTGGACCAAGACATAAACATAATTAAATCCAAAAGAGGCTAATACTGCAATTATATGCAATTTAGCTTTAAAAATACTAAATTGATATGTAAAAGTATGCAAAATTATGTTAGCTATATTTTAGCATAAATATGAGAATCCAACAAATGGATCACCAAAAATGGTATTTTGGAAATAATTATTGGTTTTTCTGGATAAAATAGGGTAGTAAATTGATTTAAAAAATCTTTAAAAATTAACGAAAAATTAAAAAACATATGGGAATACTTATATATGTTTACATATGCTATGTTGAAAGTATTCTGCATATTAAAAATATACAGAGAAAAATTTGATATCAACACTCACTTAATCGCATCTGCAGTCGTGCTTTTGCGAAACAGTGCTGCATCTGCGGCTCCCACAAAGCACCAGACAATCCGTTTTTGAAGACCTTCCATCGCATCTACGGGTCCTCTTCTGCAGAATCCTTTCAAATCTATGGTTACCGACCTTCGAGCAACCTTTCTCTTCTGCGTCTCTTTTGCGTATCTTGTAACGATACGACCAATTATTTTGTGTTGAGCCTCATTTCCCTTTTGAAGCTTTTCGTATGTGTATTCATGGTTTTACGACTTCTGAGGATGGTTGGTTTTGTTTCTGGAAAGTTTTGTGTCAATTTGGATCTTGGTTTGGAAGCTTAAGTTTGAAATATTGACCGAGGTTTAAGGCTAAAATACTCAAAAACACTGACCAGGTCGTTATAATAGGGTCAAGTTGTACTCATACTACACCCTGTACTTAATCGTGCAGATTCGGGTACGGGATCCAGTCATTAGTAGCGGAGTTGTTTGTTGAGCTGATCATCAAGAGATGAGGTAGAACGGCATTCTCGACCGATGTTGTGGCGTCTCTTTTCTTATGTACTAGTGTCTTTACTTCAGACAGTATAATATTTGGCGTTTTCGGATTTGTATTTATTTATTAGAGATTGTGACTCTCTGTTTGCCAATTCTGGAGATTTATCATGTATTGGTACTATTAAGTTACGTTAAGGATTTAGCCTTATGTTATTTCTATCATTTTTGATATTATGGTTCATTGTGGTTATGCCTGGATTGCCTAGCAAGTGTGTTAGCCACCATCATGGCTAGTTAGGGTTTTGGGGTCATAACACTTGATAAGTGAGTGTCCTGACTGGAACCTCATCACGACTCCACCGAGGTTAGTCTTGATACTTATTAAGTGCCGACCATAGTGTAATCTTACTATATTTTTTCATATTTTTGTATAGATCCGAGTATTGGAGCTTGTAGTACAGGGAGTGAGAGCTTCTTGATCGCGAGGATTCAAGGTAGAGCTGCTTGATCGTCTTAGTCCATTATAGTACTTTCCTTACATTATTATTGACAATTCTCTATCCGAACAATATTGTATTTTGAGTTATATATGTATATTCAGTAGAGTACGTGACTACCTAGTCTTGGGGATTTGTTGTGATTAACATCGTGTTGGCTTGTATCTCCTTTAATTCCACATTTATATTAAACGTTTCTTCACATTTTAATAGTATAACTGTTGTAAGTGATAGTTTGTCAAGACCCAAAATCCCAACCCGGTTCTGATGGCGCATCTCGTGAAGACAAGGTCAGCCAATAGATTAACAAAACCTCTTTTAATAGTTACTTAACACGAATGAGTCAAACCATAGTGTACATTGTCATAAATGCGGAAGGAAATGATAAAACGGGGAACCAACCCAACTCAGCCCGAAATCGGGGTGTCACAAGTCACGAGCATCTAAAGAATCTAAACACTATTATAAGACCAGTAATATATATTATGGAATTTGGAATAAAAGGAAGAGATACGGTGCCGCAAATGCTGACGGTCACCTTGCTCAGCTACGATGGCAAAATCTCCAATCAGCTCAAAATTCGCTACCGGGTGAATAATTACCTGCATCTGCACACGAGGTGCAGGTAGTAAAGTGAGTACTCCAACTCAGTGAGTAATAAAAATAAATAATGACTGAAAGCAAGAAATCTCATAAAGGCACAAATAACGCTATCTCAAGCATAAAATCAGTTATGCAATAAAACTGTGAAGTAACTGATGATTTTCTTTTAAAAACAGTGAAGACACTTAATTACAACAAGTAAGGAATAATCAGAAACTTGCCCCACGGGCTCAATATCAAATTTTCAATACAGTATCAGCCCCATGAGCTCACTCCCAACTTACCAACACACAACATCAGCCTCTCGGGCTCACTCCCAACTCAAAAAACACAACATCAGCCTCTCGGGCTCACTCCCAACTCACCAAACACAACATCGGCCTCTCCGGCCCACTCCCAAATTACAAAACACAACATTGGACTCTCGGGCCCACTCTCAACTCACAAAACACAACATTGGACTCTCGGTCCCACTCCCAACTCACCTGGGTACCCTGCGCTCATTAGGGGTATGTAGAGATTCCGGAGGGGCTCCTACAGCCCAAGCGCAATATCATAAGGCCTTAAAGCCTTCACACATCACACTCGAGGTCTGAAAGCCTCCTCACATAACACTTGAGGCCTGGAAGCCTCCTCATATCACTCAACATAACCGCACATGTGGCCCCTGGCCTCAATCAGTCCAAAAAATAATCATAAGCCCCTTGGGCATCAGTAAAACAATGGTGCTCAGCTCAAACAACATTACAAATATCATTTAAATCTCAAGTTGAGTATAAATGTAGCTGAGTTCATGAAATAATATAATTTAATTGGACTGAGTTCAAATAATATTTCAATTAGTGAGGAAAATAGTGATGGAAATTCACAAAAGATTTCAAATAATTGGCACGAAGCCCAAGTATGGTAATAAGCCCAAATTATGGTGAAAAAAGACAAGTCTTTATCAATTACGTGGTGCAATATCCATCGGGATGGACCAAGTCACAATCCCCAACAGTAAATGGCCCCGCGCTCGTCATATAATGCGTGTCTCTTCTCAACATAGCTGTATGTTGTGCAATTTCGGGGTTTCAAACCCTCAGGACATCATTTAAAATCATTACTCACCTCGAACCGATGAAATTCCTCGCTCGCGACGCCCTTGCACCTCAACTTGGCCTCCACGCATGTCGAATCTAACCAAAATTAGAGTGAATACATTACAATATGCTAAGGCAACACCACCCACTCGAAAACAATCGAAAAATATCAAGAATCTCGAAATTTGCCAAACCCGAGCCCCGGGCCCACATTTCAAAAAATTATAAAATTAACATCACCAGCTTCCTTATCTCGCCACGAGTTCAAACATACCAATTTCACAAAAATCGGAGTCCATTTGACCCCTTAAATCACTAGTTTATACTCTTTAAATTATCAAGCCCTAACCTCCATTTTTAACCTTAATTCCCTTGGAATTTGAGTGTTAATCCATGTTTTTACACCATAATAATATAATCTAACACCAAGAATCCATACCTGATGAAAACTCTCGAAACCCTCTTCAAAATCGTCCAAAAATCGCCTAAGTCCGAAGCCCCAAATGTTTTCTCCTTCAAAATTCGTGAAGGGTACTTAATATTGTTCTGCCCAGACCCTTTTCGCTTCTGCGCTTCAACTACCTCTTCTGCGGTCACCACTTTTGTGGTTCCCCAACCGCTTCTGCTGTTTATCCCAATAATGACCAGACCGCTTCTGTGGTCCAAAATCGCATCTACGATTCCCGATTTTGCGGAAACCCCTCCGCTTCTGCGGAAATTGCCCAGGCCTTCAAGGCCCTCTTCTGCGATCATTATGTCACATCTGCGGAACCGCTTATGTGGTCCTTTTTCCGCAGATGCAGAAATGACAGAACCAGCAAAACTTCAAATCTGCAACAAACTCCGAATCATCCCTTTAACCACCCGAAATAACCCCAAAGCCCCCGGAACCTCGACCAAAAGCACAGATATGATCTATTACTTTATTCAAACTTGCTCGAATCATCAAATCACCTTCGTTAACATCAAAATCATCAAATTTTACCAAATCGAAGCCTAAGTTCTTCAAGAACTTCCGAAATACACTTTCGATCAAAAACCCAACCAAACGATATCCGAATGACTTGAAAATTTGCACACATATCCAAAATCACCCAACGAAGCTACTGCAACTCTCGAAAATCCATTTTGACCCTCGAATAAAAATCTCACCTATCAACTGGAATTCCCCAAACTTCGAACTCCGCCAATTCAAGCCTAATTCTACACCGAGCTTCCAAAATCAATTCTGATCGTACTCCTACGTCACAAATCATCCCCCAAAGCTAACCAAATCACCGGAATTCAGATCCGAGCCTTCTAACTATATAGTCAACTTCCGATTGACTTTTCCAAAACAAGCTTCCTTCTAAGAGAATATGTGCCTCATTTCCAACTAAAACGAATTCAATTCTATCCGATCAACTCAAATACCGATATTGAAACGTAGAACAACATAATATGGGGGAAACGGGGCGGTAACTCACGTGACAACAGGCCGGGTCTTCACATAGGTTTACCTAGCTTTAGAGACTACGCGTCATCACGATCCTTAACGTAGTATTTTGGGTTGTGACATCAACTTTCGACAAAACTAGTCAAATCAACCTAGGAACCTTCGAATCAAAATACGGGCATGTGCGTAAGTCCCTAATCACCATACGAACCTATTTCAACCATCAAAACACCATTCCGGGGTCGATTTTCAGAAAAGTCAAACCTCAACCAATATTTCCAACTTAAGCTGGTAAACAAAGAACCAATCAATCCAATTCCACCCAAAACCTCCCCGAAAGAAAAGCAACCATCCCTGCAACTTAAAACCCCAAATACACATACAAGAAGCTTCAAACGGGAAAACGGGTCCAACATACACAAAACGACCGTTCAGGTCGTTTTATTTCTCAAGTGAAATGTTTATCCAAATATAATTTCAAATATTATTTTTTAACATAAATTCAAACTATTTTGTTTTTTAAAAAATCAAAATTTATATGTTCAAACGCTTACTAAGTTTTCAAAGCTCACCACAAAGGGGAAGAATAATATTTCTGTGACTTTCATGCTCTTTTCGTGGGATATTTGCTGCTTTAAAAATTATTTTTCAAGAATACTAAGTCAAATTATCATAATGTACATATGGCGCAAAATATAGCTGGCATGAAATTAATCATTTATCTTAAAGATATCCATCCAAGAGATCATAAATTAATAAATATATACAGTGTTGGCCTATTAGGGTAGGCATTATGATCACGCCCATATATGCCTTATAGAAAGGACAAAGCGGATTTTTCAAATATAATCGCAGTATTTAGCCCAGAGTCAAACCCACATGGAGTTAACCTATTAATTACTCTTGTCAGAGTCACTAAATTCTATGTAACCAACTAACCAAACGTTTTGAATCACAATTGAGGATATTTTTAATAACTATGACTGACTGCAATTAAGTAGATAAAGACTAACTATGAGTAAGTTGTAAGCAATAAAGAGAAGGATCTAAGGTCCCCTATTGAAGGAATCCCTTTCGGTTATGTTTCACATAGATTTGCCTAATCGTCTCTGTCAATCATGATTACTCTTATTATCGTAAATCTCTCCCGAGTAATCACGACAATTTACTAGACACACTCTCCCAAATTACGCTAGCTGGCTTTTAATATAGCTCACTTTAGATCGCGCCCAAGGTTTCGTTATCCCTAATCCCGCCTTTAAACCCTTAGTTATTTCTCCCTCATATACTCTGGGATTGGTGTTATTCAACAATTACCTAAATATGCACTCTCTCCCGAGTAATACATACTAAATAGGCACAACTAATTGAGGATCCTATCAATTAACTACAACAAGAACGTAGTTGAACAAATAGAGATTGAACAGGGCAAACTATATTAACATAACAACACTTTCATCCTTCAATAGGTTCCATCAAAACCTTAGACTAAATATTTAGCTACTCATACTAGTGTTCATCATAACAATATCCAAATTCATCACAAATGGTAAATACAAAAGGAAGAAAGGAAGAACTCTATGTTGAATTATCCTCCTTGCCTCTTGCCTCTCCTTTCCTTCAACTAAGCTGTAAAAACCTTGATAATGTCGATTTGGGCAAGCTAGACCTCTTATAGGTTAAGTAGAATTACCCCAAACTTTCAAGTTTACCCCCGACTTTAATTTTTCCTAACTGGACTAGCGCGGTCACACTATTAACCGCGCATATGGAATAACATTCTACCTTAAACTTCTAGGCTAGTGCGGTCGCGCTAGAGGGAGCGCTAGTCTGGGTCATCATTTAGCCCTTCCTTCTCTCTTCTTTCAACGTACTTAGCTCTGAGGGGCTTCCCTTGCTTCAATTTAGTTCCAAATACAGTTCTAAGTCCCCATACGCGCAACTCGCTCCTGCAAAACATGAAATTCACAATTAGAGCCAATTTATCATCATTTGATTATCCTATAACAGTGAAACATAGTCAAGCTGGGGCATAAACACTTGCAAAATTACATAAATCTAGCCTATTATCAACATCCCACACTTAAATCATTGTTAGTACTCGAGCAATCCACCACACTCTACAAAGGTTCTTTCTCTAAGCTTTTCCCCTAGCGTATCACACCAAGAACAACTCACCAAAGTTGCACCTAATAGTGAACAATCTTTGCCTCAAAAGTCGACTCTCACGTGCCGTGCAATATTCGTACTTACTCAAATTACTCAATACAGAAGGCAAGACTTACCTTTCCTTTGTGAATCACATGCCCTGGCATCACATAAAAGAGTAGTTCCACAAATAATAATATTAATAACAAATAGGAACTCAGATAGACAAAATTCGCTCACTCTCAAAAAGAACATTCACATGCCACAAAGATGCACCATAGGCTTGCCCATAGTGTACTACTCTACTAATGGAGCCCATTTAGTCTAAGATCAATTAGGACTTCACTTGGTTGTAATGTAGTCTAAGAGACGGGTAGGATATATTTGGATATAATGACAAACCTCCCTAAGCACTTTTAATACAATCACATTAACCTTCAAAACCACACTTATGTCAACGAAACATTCCACCACATTTTTATTTATAACATCCCACTCCATTAGGTGCAATTGTATCAAGTCACCACTTATCAACTATCACATTCACCCCTTCTTTTTTTTTTCTTTTTAAGTGGTGCTTATTCTTTTACTTTTCCAAAAATTGCACTTTTCCTCTATTTCATCCGTTCCACTCAAAAAACCAAACCACCACCCCACACTTTAGCTTTTGCATATTTCATGACCATTCAAGTGCTCATGGGAGGTAAATGGCTTCAAATAGATTTGCCATTCAAAAAATTGGGTAAAGTTTGCAATGTGGTTGCCAAAGAAACATGCTTATATGCTCAACAGTGTTGACTATGATATATTACATTTAGGTGGGTCTACTTTATATATATGGCTTAATAAAGAAATGCCTATATAACTTCTAAGACTGAATAAAGCTACTGGTTCGCTTTGCAAACCCATGAGGCAAGTTCTAGGCATCAAATGTAGAGCATAGAATATAGTACAACTCACACACACATAACACATGAATCACTCCAGATCGGCTCATCAAGACACTCTTGTTTGAGTATTCAAGTCAGTTACAAACACAATATTTAAGGCACTTTAGCAAGAATCAACCACTGAGACAAAGCGATACACTCTAGTGTCTACTGTGTTCAGGTGTATAAACACCAAGGGTTTCTCTTTCTATTTCAGCTCGTAGCCCATCAAAACTAACAAAAAAATTAATAACAAAATAAACAAAAACAAATTACACTCGGTTCAAGCAAAACCCTTGGAAAAAAATTGTGGCCTAAAGAAAAACCAAGGGGCAGTTACTATACTACCTAAAACAAAAATAAATCCTTTTTTGGTATTTTCATAAGACTTACTTCCCTTAAGAAAACTGTCAAAAAGATCCGTCATCGGGAAGAGTCCCCATACTCCTATTTTTTTAGACTTTTACATCGACATAGATCCTCAAGAAACCTGCTGAAAGAGATCCGTCATTGGTACAAGTCAACTTACCTACTTTAAACATACCTAATTTGACTATTACTCAAACCACCAAAAGCAATCAAAAAAAATAAAGAAACATCAAACAGTCAAATTGTTACATATACATACATACATTGAAGTATCCCCCACCCCCTCGTGGCATACAAAATAAAGAACAGTGAGGTAAAGGTGTTTCCCTGAAATATCACTCTTAATCGGAGATCGTGTTTGGGTTCAAATTGCAAGCATGAACCAGAGCTCTCAGCCAACCAAATATTTTCTTCTGCAATTTTAGCTAGTGGGTAGCCAGCGTGTCAACACATATACTCAAGTCAGCGACCGAGGTACGCAATCTAGCTACCTCCTAATCCAAAGTTGTGAACAAGGTAACCCGAGCAGCTCCAGATGGTGCTACAATCCTAGATGGCACTACAGCTACTGCAATTTGCTCATGGGCCTGTGGCTCGGCCCCTAGATCCTCCTGTTGATCCTCATCATCCTCAGAGTCATCAAACTCACCACTATCATCACCACCCGCTGCCAGTGGCTCCCTACCAGTAGTGACTTTGTCTACTCGGAACTTGTGGTCTCTTGGCACTCTTCCATCCACATCCAGATTTTCCAGCACCCAAGCTGCCTGGTAAAGTTTTGTAACTAAGGAAGGGAAGAAGAAACGATACCTCTTCACTGGACAACGGGTAAACATCTCCTCATGAATCAATTTGGCCACGTCAAAGTTGTGACTATTAATAAAGCACCAAATCTGAGCCGCACCACGACCATTCACCTCTGTAGTATTGGAAGACGGGATCAGACGGTTATTGATAATATACAACTAGAACTTCCCTTCAAAGGTTAGCATCGTGGAGTGAAACTTCCGACCATACTTCATCCAGGAAATATCCTTTTCGGGTACACAAATTGTTTAAAAGAACATCGCCCACTGCATGTGTGATATGCCATACCCCTCATAATAGTCATTATATGGATCCATAGGACGGGGCAGCTGGTACATCACATCGTCCGTATATCCTCCACAGAGACATCCACTGCCTTTTTGCAAACAGTTACCATGCCATTCACATGCTCTTTCATATTGGCATAAAACTCGCGGACAACCAACACATTCCCCTCGCTCGACTCGTTAATGAAGGTTTGTAACCCCTGCCTTACCAGCTCAGTATAAATATAAGGGCAGCCCAGCAGAACCAACCCTATAGCTATGCCCCTTTCCGGTATCGGCTTCTTAAGGGCCTTATCCACAATGAGGTCCTAAGCTTTGGCAGATACGAACCTGCTACTATCAAAGGGACGAGCAGGAGCTGACCCACACGCCCTTGACGATCCAACTTGAATTTTGGAAGAGGCACCTATGGTGCGGAGTTTCCTATATGGAGCCGTAGTACTTGGAAAAAGTAATAACATTAGCACAACCCAAAAAAATTGTGATGCAATGCGGTTACTCAGACTTCACGCGCGCAATTGGTCACTATTACTCAATTATATTCATTGAGGCATTTAAACAAACACCTTGTGGGCATTATATACTTACACCCCAATACCACCACAATGTCCCCAAAATAACATACTAATTCAAGCTACAACTCCACCAACTTTACCACCCACAATTACTACAACATATGTGACAACTTTCTTCTAAGAAAAGAAAAGAAAAAACAACTACATAAATACAAAAATTAAAAAATGAAATTCTGGAAAAAAGAAAAAAAGGGCAAAAAGAACTCATACATGTAGTGAAAGACTGTAAAGAGAAGAGAAGAAGAGTAGGGGAGAGTATGGCTTGAGACTTGGGGTAGTTTGGTTGGTAAATTGAAGAAGAGGGAGTTGGGAGAAGATGCAATAGAAGAAGAAGAGAGTTAGGGTTTAGGGGGACTTATGTTTTCAGCGTTAGGGATTTGTTTTTGAGTGAAGAGTGAAGAGAAGGGTATTAATTACATTGGGGGAGCGATAGAATAAAGAAAAAGAAATTAAAATAAAATATTAAAAAAACTTTTATTAAGTTAAAGGAAAAATAAATGAATTATTTTCATTTTTTCACCTGTTGTTTCCGCTTCCGATGGACTTGTGACATGCCCAAGCTTACCTGCATTGGTTAGTACTTCCCAAATTCAAAATTAACAACTACTACTATCATTGGGTTTCCCCCAACCAGCGCCTTAGTTAATATCGTGGCAAGACGATTATAACAAATCAATGGGTTGCCTCCCATGCAGCGCCTGATTTAACATCGCAGCACGATACAAATAAATGCATTTAAGTCTTGCTCGACCTCTGAGGTTTAGTTTGGTGGATCTCTGACACTTTCTTTAGTTCAGTCATGCCCACATATAGTTTCAGCCTCTGCCCATTAGCTATAAATGTATGAGAGTATTTTACCGAGGCAATCTCTACAGCCCCTGAAGGGAATACTTCGACCACTCGAAATGGGACAAACCATCGTGACTTGAGCTTACGCGGAAATAGCCTTAATCTTGAGTTATAGAGCAATGCCATGTCCTCGGGGATGAATGTAGCTCAACAATATTCTTGTCGTGTAATCTCTTCATTCTTTCCTTGTACAACCTTGTGCTCTCAAAAGCAAGATATCGAAACTCATTGAGCTCATGCAATTCTGTGACACTCGTTGTTCCCGCAGCCTCAATGTCTAGATTCAACTATTTCATTGCCCAACAAGCTCTATGTTCAAGTTCCACTAGCAAGTGGCAGGCTTTCCCGAACACCAACTTATATGGTGACATACCAATTGGTGTTTTAAAAAACGTTCTGTAGGCCCAGAGTGCATCATCTAGCTTTTTCGCCCAATCCGTTATTGTGGCGTTCACAGTTTTGGTCAGTATACTCTTTATCTCTCTATTAGACACTTCTACCTATCTGCTAGTCTGAGGATGATATGATGTTGCCACCTTGTGGCGCAGAACGTACTTTGCTAGCAACTTCTCGAAAGATCGATTGCAAAAGTGAGTGCCCCCATCACTGATAATAGCTCTCGGGGTCACAAAATGGGTGAATATGTTCTTATTCAAAAACCCCACCACCGCTCTTGCATCATTGGTGGGAAGTGTTACAGATTCCACCCATTTGGACACGTAATCTACACCAACAAGTATGTACTCATTGCCAAAGGAGTTGATGAAGGGGCCCATGAAGTCTATCCCCCAAACATCGAACACTTCAACCTCTTGAATTCGGCTCATGGGCATCTCATGGCGACAGGAAATGTTCCCAGTTCGTTGACATTCAGTACAACCCTTAACCCATTGATGTGCATCCTTAAACACTGTTGGCCAGTAGAACCCGACTTCTAGCATGTCATACCCCAACTTTGGGAGGCACGACCGACGCTCAATCTAGTGAACCCAACTGAGCAAGCCTTATCAACCACTACCTACCCAACTCAATAGGAATAAGGAAGCCATGCTTACCTTTATTTAAACTAGGAACGATAGTACATTCAATAACTTAATTCACTTTATATCATGACATTTAAACGTGTTTAAAGTTCCAAGGTTCCATACAAGTTATAGTTTAGAAGAAAGCAAGAGTACAAGATTACAACATGGTCCGTTCACCTATCCAATATCCAGACATAACCCACACAAACGTCTGCAGAGCCTCTAAGGATACAAAAGAAAGTGATAACAACGTCGGCAACAAGGCCTCTGTGATACCTCAAAAGTGATAGTCCAAAATAAGAAGATACACAATATAACCCATTGAAGGAGAAAGTGGCTCACCAAGACTCTGTAAAGAAGGATGCTCCACTACACACGATGGACACTATCCACTATGGATCCACCTACATTCATTTAAAAAAATGTAGCGCCCCCGGCAAAAGGGACGTTAGTATCATGGAATAGTAGTAGTGTGTATAACTAAACACCATTTTACTAGAAAGAACTGTCAAACAACTACTAGTAAGTCACATGAGTAAATCAAGTATGCAAATCACATAATCTTCATATAATTTCCAAAACTTAGTTTGGGGCATTTCTTTCATATGTTAATCATTGGTCTCAATACAACCGCTATCTTGATCAGAGTCCGATCACGACCCGACCGGCTAGGTCGCCTCATTAGAGGCATATATCTCAATCAATGTTTTATTCCCTTTATATGAAATTCAATATCATCATATTACCACCATGTGTGCAGCATGGTGTCCTATCACGACCCGATCGACTAGGTCTCCTTGCTTAGGCATTATTCCTTTCTCATTAGTCAGCACATCAAAATCTTATTTCACATACCTCATATAAATTCCTTGGCACTTAGGGCCACCATTATCACATTGTTTTCTATTGTCAATACTCATCTTGCAAATTATGATCACTGGCATATACAAATACAATTCAAGTTGCAATCATAGGTAAGCACATAGCTAGCATGCATAATTCTCCATTTTGATATTGGCTTATAGCCCAAACATTTCAACACATAATTGTATTTTTCATCCTTCTCTACTATCAAGAATGGTATATTACACCCATTAAGGCACATCCTTTATGTACATGTATAGAAAATTTCAAGTCAATTAATGCGCAGCAACAATCAATACATTAACCAATCCAATCTTACCACACTTTCGTAAACACCAACGGAGCTCAATTTCTAATAAAAGGGGGTTTTAGCCATACATACCTCGTTTAAGCATTCCTTAAGTAACTACAACGTTTCAGAAATTCTAGCAAACCCAATCTACATGAGACATAAACAAATTAACGCAAATTAGGAAGGTATTCATGGTTTCAGCTCATTTGAGCATTTTATCAAACACTAGTTGAGCATCTTGATTTTAAATCTCTTTTACTAGATTTTCTTCATTCCCCAGCCCAATCCTTACTTATTTATATTCATCAATCTCCCTACAAACCTAATTTGTACATGCATGTATAAATAGTACTATTACCCAAAGAATCACACCTCAATAACCCATCCCACAATCTCTACAATACCAATACAACCTAGGTTAGGCACCTATGTCTTCCAACCCCCATACCATGAGTTACAATACTTAATCCATACTCATATTTCTATAATAACTCCATATATGTAAGTCTAAGGTGTATGATTACCTCTTGTAGACCAAATCTTGAAAGACAACTTTTGGGTGTTCTTGAGATTTTGAAGAAATCCTATGAAATCCAATCAAAATCATATTGTAACTAGTGATTGAGAAGTGAAATCACCATGAAAACACACTTAAAAACTCACCTTAGATGTGCAATTAGATTCCTTGGTCGAGTTGGGGGTGTAGAGGAAGCCCTAAGCTTGAGAAATGACTTAAATTCTCTTATTTCCGGTCTTTAGGGGTACTTAAAAACATCCACTAGTGCGATCGTGCAGTTGTTCACGCTATGTTCGCGCTAGGTAGGAAGAATAGTATGCAAAATGCGCGCCTTGTAGCCCGCATTCGCGCTAAAGCTCGTGCTAGTGACACATACCCAGTAAAATGGACATAACTTTCTGTATACACCTCCAAATGACAAACGGTTTGTTGTGTTAGAAACTAGACTCAAAGCGATTTAATTGAATAGGTTTTTCATCACACAACTTCTTATATAGCTGGAGATATGATCGTTCAAAGTGAGGTATTGTGCGCATTCATTTACAAATTTCATCTAATATGAAAGTTTCCAACTTGGCTTAGTCTTAGGCCTCTCCGTAGACCCCAATTCACCACTAATATGACGTATATGCTTATTTAAATATCCAATTGATACTCATTATATCATGAATCCTTATTTGCACACAAAATAAACTAATTAGCCTACCTTGGCCCGACGAAATCTCAAATTACTTGGAAAATTTTTTCGGGGCCTTACATTCTCCCCCCCCCCCATAGGATCATTCGTCCTCGAATGAGGATCAAGGTTCACCCATTAGTCATCCTTATGTAGCTTCTGCCTTTTCACATTATGAAATGTATCAACATCTCTGAATTTGGCTAACTCCCTAAATTTTCATAAATTTCGGCCGAGTTCCCTTTGCAACTAGGACTATCCACCTGTCAGAGTGCCCCAGATACACATCCCAAAAGAATATAAATGTTCCCTAGACCTAACATAACTTGTTTAACACCAACCATGGCCGCATGGGCAACATACATAACCAGAGTGGAATAGTTTAACATAGATCGAATCTAAAGATAAGAGTTTATAGGAACTAAATGCATGAAAGCTATTACATACCTATTCAAAAAAATTTGGATTCTTCTTTCTCATTTCTCCCTCGGCTTCCCAAGCGGCTTCCTCAACCTGCTGGTTTCACCATAACACTTTTACAGAGGCAATTTCCTTATTTCTCAATTTTCAGACGTTCCTATCAAGAATGGCAACTGGGATTTCTTCATAAGATAGCTCTTCATTAATCTTAATATCTTCAAATGGAACAATAACGGACAGATCTCCCACTACCTTCTTCAACATAGACACATGGAAGACCGGATGTACCATCAACATTTTAGGTGGCAGTTTGAGCTTGTATGGCACTTCACCGATCCTCTGAATGATTCTGTAAGGTCCGACATACCTTGGACTTAACTTCCTTCTTTTACCAAATCGCATGATGCCCTTCATGGAGGAAGCCTTCAAAAATACCCAATCATCTTCTTTGAACTCCAAATCTCTGCGACGAATGTCCGAATAAGACTTTTGGCGACTTTGAGCAGTTTTTAACTTCTCCTTAATAAATTTGACTTTCTCCAAGGCCTGATGAACGAGATTCGGCCCTATAAATTTTGATTTTCCAACCTCGAACCAACCAATAGGAGACTTGCATCTCCTACCAGTTCCTCGAATGGTGCCATCTGGATACTAGCATGGAAGCATTGTTGCAAGCAAACTCTATGAGTGGCAAATTGTCATCCCAACTACCTTTGAAATCGAGAGTACAAAGTCGCAACATGTCCTCAAGCGTCTGAACAGTCCACTATGCTTGCCCATCAATTTGTGGATGAAAAGTTGTGCTAAGGTTCACCTGCATACCCAAACCTTGTTGAAACATTTTCCAAAAGTTGGTTGTGAACTGAGCCCTTCGATCGGAAATGATTGAAACTGGAGTGCCTTGCAAACTGACTATTTCCTTGATATATAACTGAGCATACTATTCTGCTGTGTCGATAGATTTAACTGGCAAAAAGTGTGCTGACTTGGTGAATCGATCCATGATCAGCCAAATTGAGTCGAACTTGCACAGAGTGCGCGGTAGCCCTACCACAAAATCCATATTTATCATTTCCCATTTCCATATTGGAATTTCTCTTCATTGAGCCAATCCACTGGGCCTTTGATATTCGGCCTTCACTTGTTGACAATTCGGACACTTTGCCACAAAATCTGCCACATCCCTCTTCATGTTGTTCCACCAATAAATTTCCTCGAGATCATGATAAATTTTTGTAGAACCTGGGTGCACGTAATACCTGGAAATGTGAGCTTCTACCATGATACTTTCCCGAAGTCCATCAATATCCGGAACACATAGGTGGCCTTTGTACCATAGGGTACAATCATCCATATCAAGGGAAAAAGTTGTGGTTTTGTGTTTATGAATCCCCTCTTTCAGTTGTGCTAACAATGGATCGTTGAATTGCTTCTCTTTCACGTATGTAACAAGCGATGATTCAGCCCCATTCTGAACAATCACTCCCTTTTCATTGGAGTTTGCCAGGCAAACTCCCAAACTAGCCAACTGGTGAACCTCCCTGGCCAATGGCCTTTGATATGCCTCCAAATAAGCTAAACTCCCCATAGATTTTTAACTAAGAGCATCCACTACAACATTAGCCTTTCCCGGGTGATAGAGAATATCAATGTCATAGTCCTAGAGCAACTCTAGCCATCTTTTTTGCCTCAAGTTCAACTCTTTCTGCTTGAAAATATATTGAAGGCTCTTATGATCCATAAATACATTCACATGGACCCCATACAAATAATGTGGCCAAATGTTTAACGCAAACACCAATGTTGCCAGCTCTAAGTCATGGGTTGGGTAGTTCTTCTCATGATTCTTGAGTTGCGTAGAATCGTAGGCTATAACCTTGCCATGATCTATCAACACAAATCCAAGCCCAACTCTCGAAGCATCACAATACACCACAAATCCCTATGTACCCTCTGACAGGGCTAATACCGGTGTTGTCGTCAACCTTGATTTCAATTATTGGAAACTCTTTTCACAAGCATCTGACCATTGGAATTTATCTTCTTTCTGCGTCAATTTAGTCAACAGAGAGGCAAGAGTAGAAAACCCCTCCACAAATCTTCTGTAGTACCCTGCTAAACCCAAGAAACTGCGGATCTTAGTTGGAGTGGTAGGTCTTGGCCAATTCTTCACTGCTGCAATCTTTTGAGGATCAACCATAATTCCTTCCCTGGAAATGACATGACTCAAGAACGCAACAGATTCAAGCCAAAATTCACATTTTGAAAATTTCACATACTATTGATGTTGCTGAAGAGTCTGTAAAACTTTCCTGAGATGGCTAGCATGGTCTTCCCGACTTCGGGAATATACCAGAATGTTGTCAATGAACACTATCACAAAGGAGTCTAGAAAGGGCTTGAAGACTCGATTCGTAAGGTCCATGAATGTTTTTGGGGCATTTGTTAGCCCAAAAGACATTACCATAAATTCAAAGTGCCCATACCGGGTTCTGAAAGCTGTTTTTGGAATATCCCGCTCCCTTATCTTCAACTGGCGATACCCGGACCGCAAGTCAATCTTTGAGAAACACGTAGCACCTTGCAATTGATCGAACAACCCATCTATTCTTAGCAAAGGATATTTGTTTTTGATTGTGACTTTGTTATGTTGCTGGTAGTTAATACACATCCGCAGAGATCCATCTTTCTTTCTTACAAACAAGACCGGTGCGCCCCATGGCGACATACTTGGCCCGATGAAACCCTTTTCTAACAAATCCTTCAACTGCTCTTTAGCTGTCTCAATTCTGCCGGTGCCATTTTGTAAGTTGGAATTGATATAGGCTGTGTGCCTGGCATCACATCAATCCCAAAATCAATCTCCATGTCTGGAGGAACCCTATGGAGCTCATCTAGAAAGACATCCGAAAATTCATTCACGACTGGTACAGACTCAAGGCTAAGTGCCTCGGCATTAGTGTCCGTAACCCCCAACTAGATGATAGATACACCCCTTCTTGATCATCTTCGCGGCCCTAAGGTAGTAAATAAATCGACCTCTAGGCACTACATTATCACCCTTCCATTCAATAACGGACTCATAAGGGAATTCAAACCAAACAGTTCTAGTCCGACAATCAAGTTTGGCAACACATAAATAGAGCCAATCCATTCCAATTATTACATCAAAGTCGACTATCTCTAACTCAATAAGATTAGTCGTGGTATCCCTACCCCACACCGTAACGATACAATTCCTATAAACTCGAGCAGCAAAAATTGACTCACCAACCGGGGTAGATATCGAGAATGGTTCATGAAGCTGCTTCGGTTCTATCACAAATTCCACAGCAACAAACGGGGCAACATTGGATAAGGTGGAACCGGGGTCAATAAGTGCATACACATCATGATATTGGAGAGTCAGAATACCTGTAACCACATCTGGAGAAGCCTCTGCAGTCTGGCGACCACTCATAGCATAGAATCAGCTAGGACCTCATGAATTTTGCGCACCACCCCAAGCTGCACCACGCCCAGCGGGTGCTGGGGTACCTCGAGCTGGAGAGAGGGCTGAAGATATAGTAGCTGCTGGACTGGAGGGCTGAGTCGTGCCCCTACCTTCTCCCTCACGGGATACATGACAATATCTCTAAATATGGCCCCTCATCCCACATCCATAGCATATAGGAAACTCCGTATAGCATATCCCCGTGTGCATCTTCCCGCACCTGGAGCACGGGGAACTCTGCTGCTACTGGAACCTCTCTCCTGACCGACCTCGCTGGTGGGATCCCTTATTGCCCTGAACGGGCCTGAAATGACTCCATTGTTGCTGGATGGGCCCTAATGGCACTGCACTGGCTGAAGACTGTGCAACAGATGAGGAAGGCCCTGATGATCCTCCCCTAAAAGTTGATCTTCCCCCACCTAGTGACTCTCCCATGTTGCCCGTAGATCGGTCTTTGATTTTACGCTCTCTCTCAATTCTGTTCTTCAACTTAGGGTTCTCTGTGGCTTGAGAAAATGCTACCATCTTCCCGTAGTTCATGTCAGAATTCAATGTTGTTGTAGAAACCTCATTAATAGTCAAATGATTGAGACGTTGAACAAACTGACGCACTCTAGCCTCCATGGTAGGCAACATATGAATAGCATACTTGGATAAGCGAGCAAACTCCATGTGGTATTCCCACACACTTATGTTACCTAGCCTCAAATTTTGAAACTCTGCTGCCCGGGCTGCCCTTGTCTCAGCGGGCAGGAAATGATCAATGAAAGCATCAGCAAACTCGCTCCACCTCGCCGAAGGGCGCCCCTCCTCTCGGGAATCCTCCCATAACTCAAACCATGAATAGGACACCCCTTTCAGACGGTAGGCAGCCAACTCTACTCCCTCTGGCTCAGCCACACACATCAACCTGAGGGTCTTGTGCATCTCATCAATAAAGTCCTAAGGGTCTTCATATGGATTGGCACCTGTGAATATCGGAGGGTCTAACTGGAGGAATCTGTTTAACTTGGAACTAGTAGAATCCCCTGGCTGGCTGGATGAACTGGGCGTAACATTTGACCTCTAGGCCTGAGAGGCCACCAACTGAGCCAAAATCTAAATAGCTCCCTTAAGATCCCCATCAGAAATACCAGAACCAGAAGCTGGGACTGGAGGCGGGACAGGATTATCAACGGGAGGGATAGTGGTACCCTCTGTAGGTGTATGAACTGAGGTAGTCTGTTCTGGACTAGAAGGATTTGGTAGAGTAATAGCAGGGCAATTACCCTCACCCGCGATATCAATCACTGAATCATGAGCCACTCTTGGGGTGGAATTGGCTTCTTAGCCAATTTTCGCTTTCTTCTTAGGTGCCATTTACTGAAAGATAAAATAATGCATTAATTAGAGAGGGAACAGTTTCATCGCACAATCTAGAATATCAAAAAAGAGTGAAATTCCTAAATGTCCAAATAGCCTCCAACTTATAGATCTGGTCGACTACACACCGATAAAAAGGACTCTATAAGACACGGCTCCGAGACATCCTAGGACACTTTAAAACTTTAGGCTCTGATACCAAGTTTGTCACACCCCAACTTCTAGAGGCGTGACCAGCGCTCAATCGAGTAAACCCAACTGAGCAAGCCTTATCAACCACTACCTACCCAACTCAATAGGAATAAGGAAGCCATGCTTACCTTTATTTAAACTAGGAACGATAGAACATTCAATATCTTAGTTCACTTTATATCACAACATTAAAACATGGTTAAACTTCTAAGGTTCCATACAAGTTATAGTTTAGAAGAAAACAAGAGTACAAGATTACAACATTGTCCATTAACCTACCCAATACCCAGACATAACCCACACAAACGTCTACGGAGCCTCTAAGGATACAAAAGACAATGATAACAACGCCGGCAACAAGGCCCTGGCTATACCTCAAAAGTGAAAGTCTGAAATAAGAAGATACACAATATAACCCCTTGAAGAAGAAAGGGGCTCACCAAGACTCTGTGAAGAAGGATGCTCCGCTACACACGATCGGCACTATACGCTATGGAGCCACCAACATTCATTTTAAAAAATGTAGCGCCCCCAGCAAAAGGAATGTTAGAACCATGGAATAGTACTAGTATGTATAACTAAACACCATTTTACTAGAATGAACTGTCAAATAAGTACAAGTAAGTCACATGAGAAAATCAAGTATGCAAATCACATAATCTTCATATAATTTCCAAAACTTAGTTTGGGGCATTTCTTTCATATGTTGATCATTGATCTCAATACCACCGCTATCTTGAGCGGAGTTCGATCACGACCCGACCGGATAGGTCACCTCATTGGAGGCATATATCTCAATCAATGTTTTATTCCCCTTATCCGAAATTCAATATCATCACATTACCACCATGTGTGCAGCATAGTGTCCGATCACGACCCGATCGGCTAGGTCGTCTTGCCTAGGCATTACTCCTTTCTCATTAGTCAACACATCGAAATCTTTATTTCACATAACTCATATCAATTCCTTGGCACTTAGGGCCACCATTATCACATTGTTTTCTATTGTCAATACTCATCTTGCAAATTATGATCATAGGCATATAAAAATACAATTGAAGTTGCAATCACATGTAAGCACATAGCTAGCATGCATAATTCTCCGTTTCGATATTGGTTTATAGCCCAAACATTTCAACACATAATTGTATTTTTCATCCTTCTCTAACTATCAAGAATGGTACATTACACCCATTGAGGCACATCCTTTATGTATATGTATATAAAATTGCAAGTTAATTAATGCGCAGCAACAATCAATACATTAATCAATCCAATCTTACCACACTTTCGTAAATACCAACGGAGCCCAATTTCTAATAAAATGGGATTTTAGCCATGCATACCTCGTTTAAGCTTTCCTTAAGTTACTACAACGTTTCAGAAATTATCACAATCCCAATCTACTTAAGACATAACAAAATTTACACAAATTAGGAAGGTATTCGTGGTTTCAGCTCATTTGAGCATTTTATCAAAATCTAGTTGAGCATCTTGATTTTAAATCTCTTTTACAAGATTTCCTTCATTCCCCAGCCCAATCTTTAGTTATTTATATTCATCAATCTCACCACAAACCTAATTTGTACATACATGCATATATAGTACTATTACCCCAAGAATCATACCTTAATAACCCATGTCACAATCTCCACAGTACCAACACAACCTAGGTTAGACACCTATGGCTTCTAACCCCCATCCCATGAGTTACACTACTTAATCCATTCTCATATTTCCATAATAACTCCATATATGTAAGTATAAGGTGTAGGATTACCTCTTGTAGACAAAATCTTGAAAGACAACTTTGGGGTATTCTTGAAACTTTGAAGAAATCCTATGAAATCCAATCAAAATAATGTTGTAACTAGTGATTGACAAGTGAAATCACCATGAAAACACACTTAAAAACTCACCTTAGATGTTTAATTAGATGCCTTGGCCTAGTTGGGAGTATAGAGGAAGCCCTAAGCTTGAGAACTGACTCAAATTCTCTTATTTCTGGTGTTTAGGCGTATTTAAAAGCCTTCCACTAGTGCGATCTCGCAGTTATTCGCGCTAGGGAGGCAGAATACTACGCAAAATGTGCACCTTCTTGCGCGCGTTTGCGCTAAAGGTCGCGCTAGTGATACCTACCCAATAAAATGGTCATAACTTTCTATATACACCTCCAAATGGAAAACAGTTTGTTGCGTTGGAAACTTGACTCGCAGGGCTTTAATTTGATAGGTTTCTTATCACACAAATCCTTAAATAACTAGAGATATGATTGTTCAACGTGAGGTATTGTGCGTACTCATTTACAGATTTCATCTAATATGAAATTTTCCAACTTGGCTTAGACTTAGACCTCTCCTTAGACCCCAATTCACCTCTAATTTGACTTATATGCTTATTAACATATCCAATTGATACCCATTATATCATGAATCCTCATTTTCACACAAAATAAACTAATGAGCCTACCTTGGTCTGACGAAATCTCAAATTACTTGGAAAAATTTATCGGGACCTTACATAGCACTTTTGCTGCTGTCTTGACTCCTCCAAAATGCTCGCCATATGCCGATGAATGACATGCCTGCAAAATAGAAGATTGCTCTATCTCGGGGATACACCTCCAGATCATATTATCAACACATATTCTAAATAGATAAGTTTCATCCCAGTAATACAGCAGTCACGATAAAATTTTTTCTTTTGTATAGAGGAAAGGTCATAAGGAACTATAACACTTGCAATGTAATTTGCAAAGTCTGCGTACCATGGACCTTTCTCAAGACTTGTAGCGAGTAGCTGCTAATCTTGAAAGGTTTCCAGAATATCTTTAACCTCAACTGAGTTTTTATCTTATTCAAATCGTGGGAGATGATCAACGAATTGGTTTTCTATGCCCTTATGGTCACAAATTTCAAGGTCGAACTTATATAGTAACAACACCTAAAGAATCAGGCACAGTTTGGACTCTTTCTTCTCAATCAAGTACCAGAGAGCTGCATGATCAGTATATACAATTACCTTAGAGCCAATCAGGTATGATCTGAACTTGTTGAATGCAAACACCACAGCTAACATATCCTTTTCAGTCATAGTGTAATTCAGCTGGGCTCTATTCAGCATTCTACTAGCATAGTAAATTTGGTGTATTAGCTTGTCTTTTCGCTGTCCCAACACTGCCCTAACTAGCGTCACAAAATGGGTTTGAATGGTTGCTCCAAGTCGGTGGCCACAAAGATATGTGATGTGACTAGCCTTTTTTTCAACTCGTCAAATGCGACCCTGAAATCATCAAAAAATAAGAAGGGGTGATCTTTTTCTAACAAAATATAGAGAGGGTTTGAAAATTTTGAGAAGTCTCTTATGAATCTTAGGTAAAAATCGGCACGCCCAAGGAAACTCCTGATTGCCTTGACTGAAGTGGGAGGTGGGAGCTTTTCTATCACGTCAACTTTAGCACGATCCACCTTGATTCCTTTACCTGATACCCGGTATTCCAAGACTATACCCTCTTGTACCATGAAATGGCATTTTTCCCAATTAAGAACTAGGTTAGTCTCAATACATTATTTCAACACTCGGGTCAGATTAATAAGGCACTCATCGAATGAGTTTCCCACCGCGGAGAAATCATCCATGAAAACCTCCATTATATCTTCAACCATGTTATTGAATATGGCCATGATGCACCTTTCGAATGTGGCGGGTGCATTGCATAGGCGAAACGTCATCATCCGAAAAGCATAGATACCGTATGGGCAAGTGAAGGAGGTCTTCTCTCTGTCCTCTGGCGCAATGGAGATTTGATTGTACCTTGAGTACCCATCCAGAAAATAGAAGTGATACCTCCCTGCCAATCTGTCAAGCATCTGATCAAAGTAGGGAAGTGGGAAGTGATCTTTCCGGGTGTCCAGATTTAATTTTCTGTGTTCATGCTAATTCTCCAGCGTGTAACGGTTCTTGTAAAGATCAGCTCATTGTTATCACTTTTTACCATCGTAATGCCACTATTCTTAGGAACACATTGCACCAGGCTAACCCAGTTGCTTTCAGAGATTGGGAATATGATTCCCACATCCAACCACTTAATCACTTATTTCTTCACCACTTCCTTCATGTTGGGGCTCAGCCTTCTTTTGTTCTCCCTTAAAGGTTTGTGTCCCTCTTCCAGCATAATATATTCATACAATATGCCGGGGTGATCCCCTTGATATCTGCCATGGTCCACCCAATGGTAGTCTTGCACTCTTTGAGTACCTGCAAAAGTTGTTATGCTTGGACATCTAACAAACTAGATGAGATAATAACATGTAATGTGGATTTAGGTCATAGAATATCATACATGAGATAGGCGGGCAGTGGCTTCAATTCTAGCTTTGGTGGTTCTTCTATAGATGACTTGGTTGGAGGAGTCTCTCTGTTTTCTAAGTGCAGGGGCTCGAATTCAAGAGTTCTATCCCAAAACCCTCTGCCATCTAAAGCCAACACCTATTCTGCCAATTCTTCCCTATTCACCTTATCAAAAATTACCAGACATGCAACAAGAGGGTCCTCAATAGTCAATATTTCATCATCATCTTCTACGATTACATCCACGACATCTATAAGAGAGAAATTGGCAAATTCACTCGGTCGCCTCATAGATTTCTGCAGTTGAATGTTATCTCCTCATTGTTCAATCACATCTTGAGCTCCCCAGTTTCATAATCAATGAGAGCTCTCCGTGGCCAAGAATGGCCTCCCCAAAATTATGGGAATTTCTTCATCCACCTTGCAATCTGGAATCAAAAAATCTATAGCGAACACAAATTTCCCTACCTGAATTAACACATCATCCAAGATCCCAAAAGGTCTTTTCACGAGCCTATCAGCTAGCTGCAACAACATATATGTGGTTCTAGATCTTCCAATACCCAACCTCTTATAAATTGATAGGGGCATAATATTTATGCTAGCCCCCAAGTCAGAAAGTGCCTTAGCAAAAGCAAAGCTACCAATGGTGCAGGGAATTGTGAAACTCCTTGGGTCAGACAACTTCTTCGCAACTGGTCCAATCACCATAGTACTGCAGGTTTGAGTTAGAGTCACTGTGGCAAAGTCTTGCAAATAGAATTATCGGGAAATCTGGTCCTTTATCATTTTTGCATAACTCGGCATCTCTTTCAAATCATCAATCAACGGAATATTTACCTGGATTTGTTTTAGCATCTCCAAAAATTTCTTGTACTACTCATCTTTTGATACTTGGCCAGTCTCTGTGGGAATGGTGTTGGAGCTCTCTTCTTCCCAATGATTTGGGTATTTTCTTTGTTAGACACCACCTAACCTAACGGTTCCTTGGCTATCTCAGTTTATTTCTTAGCCTCAATCTGTGCGTTATGTTCTTCCTGGGCAGGCTGCACTGTCACCTCTTTCAGTTTTGTTCAATTATCTAGATCAATGGGCACTGGTACTAGTGTCTCATCCTGTCTACTTTCTCGGGCCCTCTCTTGCTCCAAGTCTATGTCTCTGCCATTATATAGAGTCACTGTCATCAGCTGCTTCGGGCTTTTATCTTTTGGATTTACCTATGTTTCTTCAGGCAATGTCCCACGAGGATGATTATTCAAGGACATCAAAATCTAGCCCATCTGTACTTCAATATTCTTAATAGTTGACTCATATTCATCTACTCTTTCACTTATTTTTGCATTTGACCCAATAACCTGCTGCATCATTGCCTCGAGTCTAGCAAGCACATCTTCCGGTCTTCCACCATGTTGCTGCTGAGGAGGATGATAACTCTGCTGTTGATTTTGATTATTATATTCATGTGGCCTTTGGTAAGACACCATATTATTGTGAGGTCTCATACCTTATTTTCACTTTCTGCATTCCACTGGTTACCAATTTGCTAACTAATGCAAGATGTACATAAGCCCCCACTGGTAGTATCTACAATGTGTACATGCTGCTCCTGCCCTAACTCTTCCACCTTTTTGGTGAGTCTACTCATATGTGTCATTAATGTGGCCATGTATTAAGCAAGAGTGTTGGATAGATCTAGGGGCACTAAGTGAACTACTGGAGTTATAGGTGCATTTCTGGTTGTCCACCCCAAATTCTATGTCATATTTTCAGGCAGACTCTGACTTTGTCTCCATGTTTTACTAAAAATTGCTCCACCGACCGAAGCATCAACATTACTCTTCACGCTATCTGCCAAACCCATGTAAAACCACTTTCCTAATATCTGATCTGGAATACCATGGTGTGAACATATAACCAACATCCCTTTGAATTGTTCTCATGTTTTTTGCAGTGTCTCCATTGATTTCGGTTTGAAATTCAAAATTTCATCAATTTGTTGAGCAGTTTTGTTGGGTGGATTAAACTTGTTCACCAATTGCTTTTCTAACTCCCCCCAAGTTGTTATGGAATTAATGGGGAGTGAGTTTATCCATGTCTGGGCAGCTCCTATCACTGAGAATGGAAACAACAACAACTTTACCGCTTCTTGAGTTACGTTAGGCTGCCCTTCAGTTTTCCAGATCGACAGGAAATTCTTCAAGTGCTGTTGAGGATCTTCGATTTGTGACCCTAAAGATAGTCCCTTGTTTTGCAACAAGTGCAACATGTTGTTCATCATTTGAAACCATTCAGCTTCTATCTGTGGAACTAAAATCGCTATGGCTAAATTCTATGTTGTGGGTTGTGTCCAGTCATATAGGGCGGCCTTTGTTGTTGTTTGTTTTTCCGACTGGCCTGATTCAAGGCCTTGAAAACTTTCGCGGGATCTAATAATGCTTCAAATACTTCACCAGTTCTCGATGCATTTCTAGGCATGCACCTGTACAACCAAGTCAACAAAGATTAAAATTTCAATGTATAGATTGGAAATAGAGGAAGTTGACTACACTAAGAATTTTTTTATTTCTTTCAATTGTAATTGCTAACACCGTTAGTTCCCCGGCAACGATGCTAAAATTTTATCACGCCCAACTATGCCTTATAAAAAGGACTAAGTGGACGCTGCAAATATAATCTGAGTATTTAGCCCAGAGTTGATCCCACAAGGAATTAAACTACCACTTACTCTTGTCAGACTCACTAAATTCTACGTAATTAATTTCCCAAATGTTTTGAATCACAATTGAGGATTTTTTTTTCTAACTATGACTGACTGTAATAAATAAATAAAGACTGACTATGATTGAGTTGTAAACAATTAGGAGAAGGATGTAAGGTTGTGATTTCCCCTATTGATGGAATCCCCTCCGGTTATGTTTCACATAGATTTTCCTAATCGTCTCTATCTACCAAGAGCACTCTTATTACCGTAAATCTATCCCAAGTAATCACGACAATTTATTCGACGCACTATCCCGATTTACGCTAACTGGATTTTAATACAACTTACTTTAGATCACACACAAGGCTTTGTTATCCCTAATCCCGCATTTAAGCCCTCGGTTATTGATCTCTCATATACTATAGGAGTGGTGTTGTTCAACAATTACCTAAATATTCACTCTCTCCCAAGTAATATATACTAAATAGGCACATCTAATTTAGGATCCTATCAATTAACTACAACAAGAACGCAGTTGAACAAATATAGATTAAACCAGGCAAACTATATTACCATAACAAGACGTTAATCCTTCAATAGGCCGCATCAAAACCTTAGACTAAATATTTACCTACTCATACTGATGCTCATCATAACAATAACCAAATTCATCACAAATGGTTAAATACAAAAGGAAGAAAGGAAGAACTCGATATTGAATTATCCTCCTTGCCTTCAACTGAGCTGTAAAAACTTTAATAATGTCCCTTTGGGAGAACTGGACCTCTTATAGGTTAAGTTGAATTACCCCCGAACTTTCAAGTTTACCCCTGACTTGTATTTCTTCGAACTGGACTAGCGCAGTCGCGCGAGTGGGCGCGCTACTGATCGTGCATATGGCATAACATTCTTCCTCCAACTTCTGGGCTAGCGTGGGCACGCTAGTCTGGGACATCATTTCAGCCCTTCTTTCTCTCTTCTTTCAGCGTACTCAGATCCGAGGGGCTTCCATTGCTTCAATTTAGCTCCAAATACAGTTCTAAATCCTCATACGCACAACTCGCTCCTGTAAAACATGAAATTCACAATTAGAGCCAATTTATTGTCATTTAACTATCAAATAACAGTGAAACATAGTCAAGCTGGGGCATAAACAGTTGCCAGATTACACGAATCTAGCTTATTATCACATTACTTTTTTTTCCCTCTAATAACATTGCAATTCTAGTTGGAAAAAAATTATTCATACTTATATATAAAATGTGCGGTTATTTCATATTGAGCTCTAGCCTAGACTTCGCACCGACACTTCGTCACTAGTAGGAATAGCATGGACTTTTAAATTGCTATTTGAATTTTTTATCTCTATTGGCCGTGTCGTAAAATGTATTAGGAATGTAACACTTGTAGTAGCTTTGGTTAAACACCATATTTAGTATTATTTTAATGCATAGGAAAACATGAAATTAGCAATTTAATAATTTTAATACATGGATAAGCGTGTATAAAGATAGAACTGCCCTTTCAAAATCTTTTTCAAATTTTTTCTAAAGAATGTGGAAGGTATTTTATAAGTAAATAATTTATATTTTTGTTAATATTTTATGTAATGCATGTACTTTTAATATGCATGTTGCTCCCAAACACACACACAAATATACAGGGCCGTACAAGTAATAGTCGAGTGTCGAACTCACAAAGACTTGTATTAACTACCCACTAAATTCACCAAGATTGTTATTCAGTCAAGCCATAGACAGTTCAAAAGTGTGATTACACTAAACAATAATTCTATCTAGTAACTAAATTATCAAGTAGAAAAGTGGTTGTTGTGTATTCAACTGAGACGAATATTCCAGGGTTGTGATCGATTCGCTAATCCTATTGTGTCTAGTTAACGCTATTCACTCATGGTTGCTAATTAATCAAACAATTCCTCTCGTAGTCTTCTCCCGAAGTACCAGTGGCCTATTCAAAATAGATTAACGCCTATTTCCCTATAAATTAATCTATAAAGAACACATTAAAATTACAATATTTAATTAAGCACAGTGACTAGGTATATTCTTATCCTAATCACAAATTTGTTCCCCTCAGAGTTAGGATTGTGCTCTGTTTAATTCTTCTCTAATTTATACATGGCTTTCCCAAGCATAGCATAAATAATAAATAGGACCTAACTATTGGTCTTACAATTAAGAAATTAGTCAAAGAATTTAAGAAGCAACAATATATTGGTGAATTATAATTAAGGTTGAGTCAACGTTAAGCAATAATTTTCATGGCTAAATCCCAAACCAAAATTATGGCTTTCCCAAGAATAGCATAGGTAGTAAATAGAACCAAAGTGTTGGTCATACTAATAAGAAATTAATGACAGAATTGAAGAAATAGCCATATATTGGTGAATTATAATTAATGTTGAGTCAACGTTAAGCAACAATTGTAATCATTAAAATTGGAACGAATTTAAATCAATAAAATAATTTGGATTATATTTTAAATTCAAAATAAATAAATCCAAATAAATATTATGGGCTAATATAATTGGATTAATTATGTAAATCCAATACGTATGGGTTAAATAAAGAAGTCTAAATCTATTAGGCTAGCCCATTGAATTGGGCTACAAGTAATGAGCCCACTTTATTCGGCCTAATATATCATCTTCCAAGAGGCCTAGTTTTGTGCCACGTGTCAAATGATGTGGCGCGCCAAGTCAAATGGAAAAGCCAATAGGATCATGCCACATGTCAAAATGACAAGGCATGCGAAGTCATATTAGAAGGACAATAAAATCTAGCCACGTGTGGAAGTGACATGTTCTGGCCTATCAAATGCGGCCATCTCACACTTCAATGCGATTGGTCGAAAAGCGTTTGTCTTTGTAAGGTCCCGTAAATAATTTTTGGTCCCAAAACTTAGTAACTCGTGGTGTCGACTGCGAATATGTGTTAGAAATGTGTAGAATCAACTTAGCTCGCCGCGGTTCGGACCCTTGTTAGTGATCTAAGCCTTTAAAAATCAAAAGAATCAATTTTCCAGAAAATTGTCATTTATGCGGTCCAGAATGCGGTCGCATATCAGCTATGTGGACCGCATTCCTGCCGCAGAGTGAAGCAGAAGAATTATCAAAATTGAAGTTGAAAATGCGGTCCATTATGCGACCGCATAATCAATATGCGTACCGCATTCCTGCCACATAGTTAATCAGAGAATTAGTCTAAGTTGATGTTATAAATGCGGTCCATTATGCGATCGCATAATCAGTATGCGGACCGCATTTTCCATCGCATACCCAGGCAGAGATGTTCAGTGACTGGGGTCAGTTCTGCTGTCCAATATGCGGACCACATTCCAATTATGCGGTCGTATAGTGCGACCGCAGATCTTGCTCGGGCTTCTATTTTCTAAAATTTAAAACCCGACCCCCTTTCTAATAAAACACCCTAACCCTTAATTTTAACTATTTTTCTGAGCAAAAACGAGAGAGTGGGAGGAGGGGTTCTTGAGAGAAGGTTCATTTTCTTCAAAATTTGTTCTTCAAATTATCTAGTCCGGGAAATTTTAAAGCAAATGTCTTCATCTCCATTTCTACAGGTAAAATCCCTACCCCATTTTCATTGACATTCAGATTTATTGAGAGGGGGACTCATGCATTAGTTCTTGATAATAGGGGTTGAAATACTCATGCATGTTTATTATAACCTAAATAAACTCGGATAGTAATTGTGAATTTCAAATTCTAAGGTGCATGTGCTAATTTGTAAACTAGATTGACGTGGCTAGATTGCTTGGTGACTGATAATAGGAGTTTAAAAAGGGAATTTTACTCCAGGTATGTATGGATAACCTTGACCTTGTAAAATCGCCTTGTAGGTGTTCAAATGTTTGGTATGTGACATTCACGTGGGTAAATTATGAAATTCGTGTGATTTGCATGGTTGTGATTATGATATGTGGTATTAGATGAAAAACAAATGACGTAAGGAAATTGTAAGTGATGCCACTGAAATAATAGTGACATTAACATCTATGGCTTATCGTGGGCAAGTATTGTTGTAACGTGAAACACATGTAAATTGTGGAATATGACGGAAATAGTATTGATGGGTATGGAAACACTTGTAAATTATTGTTGCTACTCCTAAAGAAGTGTTGTTGTGATCTTTGTGAATTGTTCATTGCTGTTGTTGTGATTGTTTGTGAATTTAAAATGTACGATGGGATCGGGTTGCGCGCCGCAACATGAAATAATAATGTGCGGGTTGTGGTGATAAGGGTGGCTGAGGTAATAAGGGTAGAAAGTGATCGAAATCACTGTTGAAATGAAAATATGAGCAAAAATGTGAAATCTATTGATGTGGAAATGTGGAAGGGAAACGAGAGAGTTTGTAAAACTTGTTTGGCATGATTGTTCTTTCTTTATGGAACTGATTGTTGTTTCTGTTACTGTTACTTACTTGTCTATGTCTCGAGTTTACTTGGCGCAAAGTTTGTTATACATATTAGTACAATTCTAGTGTACTAACGTCCCCTTTTGCTGGGGCCGCTACATTCTTGTTATGATTGTAGGTGGATCTGCAGCAGGTATTCCAGCCCACCGATCGTAGCTCCCTCTTCGCCTTCCGTCAGTTGTTTTGGTGAGCCCCATTCCTCTCGGGGCCCTACGTGGCTCAGGCCGCTTGTTTCCGTAGTTTTATTTTGCTGTTGTGTAAGGTATAGCCGGAGCCTTGTTACCGGCAAGTACTATATTATTCCATTATATCTTTAGAGGCTCTGTAGATAGTGGATGTAGGTTAGAAGCTTATGTATATCCAGGTTTCAATTGTTGGACAACGAATTGGTAATTTCACTAACTATTATGTATGTATGTTTTGAAAAGGGTGATCTAAATTAATTATATGACTAGTTCTTGGAATATTGAATAAGGAAAACAAGGGGTAGATCGTGGGTTAGGAAAGGCACCCAAGTCCGCTTGACTGGGGATACCTGGTCGAGCGCCGGTCATATCCCTCGAGTTTGTGGCGTAACAAACTTGGTATCAGAGCCTCAGGTTTTAAAGTGTCCTAAGATGTCTCGGAGCCGTGTCTAGTAGAGCCCTTCTTATCGGTATGTTGTCGAACACATCTATAAGTAGGGGGCTACATGGACATTTAGGAATTTACCCTCTTCTTTTTTATTCTATATCGTGCGGTGAAGTGAAAAGTGGAAGTATTTATGTCTAACTTGTGCTCTGTTCGAAAATTTTCAGAAATGGCACCTAAGAAGAAAGCTAGACTCGACGTTAGGGCCGACGCCACCCCAGGTGTGGCTGTGAATCATGTACCTGATGCCATGGGTGAGAGTAACTCACCGGCCTTGAATCTGCCCGGCCCATCTATTCCAGATCCAAGCATTCCTGTTCCGGCTACGACAGAGGGTGCCACCATCCCTCCGGCCAATATTCCTGATTCTGATACAGTTCCAGCTTCCGGTCCCGGGGTTTCTGATGGGGACATTAGAGGATCCATCCATATGTTGACCCAGTTAGTGGCCGCCCAGGCCCAGAGATCTCATGACGCCCCTGCGTCCTCCAGCGGACAGGGAGATTCTGCCAGCTCCAAAGTCCACCAGTTTCTGCGATTGGCCCCTCCAGAATTCTCAGGCACAGACCCAGTGGCCGATTTGCAGGATTTCCTTGATGAGATGTATAAGACCCTTCGAGTGATGAAGGCCACAGAGATAGAGGGGGTAGAGTTGGCTTCATACAGGTTGAGAGGAGCAGCGCGTTCGTGGTTTGAGATGTGGGAGGATTCCCGTGAGGAGGGAAGACCTCCGGCTGGATGGAAAGAGTTTGTAGATGCCTTTATGGACCACTTCTTGCCTACCGAAACAATGGCAGCCCGTGCCACTGAGTTCGAGGTTCTCAAACAGGACGGTATGAGTATTTGGGAGTACCACATGGAGTTTGTGAGGTTGTCCAAGTATGCTCCTCAGTTAGTATCGACCATGGATGCTCTGGTTTAGCGTTTCGTTCAGGGACTTAGTCCTTTGGTGGTGAAAGAGGCTGCTACAACGGCCTTGCACTCAGATATAAATTATGGAAAGATTGTAGGATTTGCTCAGGCCACAGAGGCTAGGAAGTTGAAGATTCGGGTAGAAAGGGAGAGTAGCAGCAGGGCCCGGTCAATAGGTCACTCAGGAAGACCAGTTCCGGGGAGAGGGTCATCAGGACCATCCAGTCATATGCTCAGTCCTTAGCGAGTGCACCGCCATCTGTGCACAGTTATCAGCAGAGCAGTCACTCGAGACCAGGTTCAGACAGTAGGAGGTCCCGCCAGTCCGGTCGTTCAGGAGTCAGGTCACAGTAGCAGGGGGAACTACATGCCACAAGTGTGGGAGATTTCATACAGAGACTTGCTATTTGGATATCCCGGTATGTTATAGGTGCGGGGTGAGAGGTCACATCCAGCGGGACTGCCGTGCGCCCAGTCAGGGTATGGGTAGGGGATCTGCCCAATCATCTGGTTCCTCAGTTGCTACATCATCAATGCGTCCTCCAGCTCCAGCAGGGCGCGGTGCAGCTAGGGGTGGAGCTCGTGGTGGGGGTGGACCTAGCCGGTTCTATGCTTTGAGTGGTCGCCAGAGTGCTGAGGCTTCTCCAGATGTTGTTACAGGTATCTTGTCTGTTAAGGCCATTGATTGTTATGCTCTTATTGATCCGGGGTCCTCTTTGTCTTATGTCACACCATTCATTGCTTCATGTTTTGGGACATAACCCGAACAGCTTCATGAGTCGTTCTCTGTATTGACTCAGGTTGGTGATTCTATTACAGCCTCACGAGTTTATAGGAATTGTGTTGTCATGGTGTGTGGTCATGTTACCACGGCCGATCTTATTGAGCTTGGAATGGTAGATTTTGATGTAATCATGGGGATGAACTGGCTTTATTCGTGCTTTGCCAAACTTGACTGTCGGACGAGAGTCATGAGACTCGAGTTCCCTAACGAGCCGGTTATTGAGTGGAAAGCAAATGGTGTGGTGCCAAAGGGTAGGTTTATTTCTCACCTTAAGTCTTCGAAGATGATTAAGAAGGGGTGTATCTATCATTTGGTCCGGGTGGCGGACACCACTTCAGAAGTGTCTGTCCCTGAGTCTGTGCCAGTGGTGAATGAGTTTCTTGAAGTGTTTTCGGATGAGCTTCCAGGGATTCTGCCAGATAGGCAGGTTGATTTTGGGATTGATGTATTGCCAGATACTCAGCCAATATCCATTCCACCATACAGAATGGCGCCAACAGAGTTAAGGGAGTTAAAGGAGCAGCTGAAGGGTTTATTAGAGAATGGGTTTATACGACAGAATGTGTCGCCATGGGGTGCTCCGGTTCTTTTTGTCAGAAAGAAGGATAGGTCGCTTCGAATGTGCATTGATTATCGGCAGCTTAACAAATTCACCATCAAGAATAAAAATCCTTTGCCTCGGATAGATGATTTGTTCGAACAATTGCAAGGTGCAAAGTTCTTCTCCAAAGTTGATCTGCGGTACGGGTATCACCAATTGAAGATCAGAGAGCAGGACATTCCTAAAACCGCCTCACAACCCTCTATGGTCACTTGGAATTCTTTTTCATGTCTTTTGGGCTGACCACCACCCCGGCATCTTTCATGGACCTTATGGATCGGGTTTTCAAGCCTTTTCTAGATTCCTTTGTGATCGTTTTCATTGACGACATCCTTGTTTATTTGCGAAGCAGGGAGGATCATGCCGTTCAACCCAAAGCGGTATTGCAGACTCTTCGACAACACCAATTGTATGCTAAATTTTCGAAATGTGAGTTTTTGTTGAAGTCCGTTACCTTTTTGGGTCATGTTGTTTCAAGTGAAGGGATTCAGGTAGACCCCCAGAAGATTGCAGCAGTGAAGGATTGGCGTAGACCCACGACCCCGATGGAGATTCATTGCTTCTTGGGTTTAGCAGGGTATTATCGGAGGTTTGTGTCGGGATTCTCGACCCTCACCTCACCATTGATTAAATTGATGCAGAAAGCAGCTAAGTTCCAATGATCAGACGCTTGTGAGAAAGGTTTTCAGGAACTGAAGTCAAGGTTGACCTCGGTGCCAATATGTGCCTTGCCAAAAGGCACAGAAGGATTTGTGGTTTATTGCGATGCCTCCACAGTTGGTTTGGGATGTGTGTTGATGCAATATGGAAAGGTTATAGCGTATGCTTCGAGGCAGCTCAAGAATCACGAGAAGAATTATCCGACGCATGATTTGGAGCTTGCAGCAGTTGTGTTGGCTTTGAAAATATGGCAGCATTATCTTTATGGGGTCCATGCAGATGTGTTCTCAAACCACAAGAGTCTCCAGTATTTGTTCAAGCAGAAGGAACTGAATTTAAGGCAGCGACGGTGGTTAGAATTGCTCAAGGATTATGATATGAACATTTTATACCATCCAGGGAAGGCAAACGTGGTGGCCGATGCTCTCAGTCGGAAATCTACGGGTAGTTTCGCTCATTTGGGAGTGGATCACAAGCCCTTGGCTTGGGAGGTTTATCAATTGGCCAGTTTAGGAGTTTGCTTTTCGACATCAGACGAGGGGAATGTTGTGGTGCATAATGGAGCAGAATCGTCTCTCGTAGCGGAGGTCAAGGAAAAGCAGTTTATGGATCCAACATTGGCTCAGATGAAGGAAGTAGTTTTGAATAACAAGACCTCGGTATTTTCACTCGGCGGTGAGGATGGTGCATTGCAGTGTCAAGGTAGGTTATGTGTCCCGGATGTGGATAAGCTTCGGGAGAGGGTGATGGCGGAGGCTCATAATTCCAGGTATTCCGTGCACCCAGGTTCTACGAAAATATATCATGATCTCAAAGAGATTTATTGGTGGAACGGTATGAAAAGGGGTGTGGCGAACTTTGTATCTAAATGTCCGAATTGTCAGCAAGTGAAGGCTGAGCATCAGCGGCCTGTTGGGTTAACTCAACTTATGGAAATACCAATGTGGAAATAGGAGATGATCAACATGGATTTTGTGGTAGGTTTACCTCGCACTCAGCGCAAGTTCGACTCAATTTGGGTAATAGTGGATCGACTCACCAAATCAGCTCCCTTCTTGCCCGTCAAGTCCACCGATACTGCAGAACAATATGCTAAGTTATATATCAACGAGATAGTAAGGCTTCATGGCACTCCACTTTCTATTATCTCGGATCGAAGGGCCCAGTTCATAGCTAATTTTTGGAAGAAATTTCAGCAAGGTTTGGGTACTCAGGTGAATCTCAGCACAGCTTTCCATCCGCAGACTGACGGTCAGACCGAGCAGACTATTCAGACTCTCGAGGATATGTTGCGGTCTTGTGTCTTGGATTTCAAAGGTTGTTGGGATGACCACTTACCACTTATAGAATTTGCTTACAATAACAGCTTTCATTCTAGCATTCAGATGGCCCCATTTGAGGCATTGTACGGAAGAAGGTGTAGGTCTCCAATTGGGTGGTTTGAAGTGGGTGAAGCAGAATTGCTAGGGCCAGATCTTGTGTAACGGGCTATGGAAAAAGTTAAAGTCATTCAGGAAAGGATGAAAACTGCTCAGAGTCGCCAAAAATCCTATGCAGACGTTTGCCGAAAAGATTTGGAATTTCAAGTTGATGATTGGGTGTTCATAAGGGTATCTCCTATGAAGGGAGTCATGCGATTCGGGAAGAAAGGGAAGTTGAGTCCTAGGTATGTCGGACCGTATCGGATCGCTCAACGGGTAGGGCAGGTGGCTTATAGGCTGGAGTTGCCTCCCGAAATGTCATTAGTACAACCGGTGTTCCATGTGTCCATGTTGAAGAAAGTGGTTGGAGATCCATCCACCATCGTTCCCGTCAAGACTATTGAGGTTAATGAAGACTTGTCGTATGAAGAAGTTCCATTTGCCATTCTTGATAGGCAAGTCCATAAGTTGAGAAATAAGGAAGTGGCCTCTGTTAAAGTGTTATGGCGAAGTCAACAAGTTGAGGAAGCCACGTGGGAGGCAAAAAAAGAAATGAAGGAAAAATACCCCCATCCGTTTGAGCAAGTGTAGTAGACATCGTGCGGACTCTTATCTCTAAAACAAAACTAATACTGTGTTCAAATTGGTTCTTTCCTAAATGCTTTACTCTTGAAATTCCCCATGCTGTGCAAAAATTATGTGTGTTGTGATTGTCTCGAATCATGTGAACCTCCCTTTGGTAAATGGAAGTTTTATAAAGACTCATTGAAGTGACTAGTTTATGTGCAAAATGTAGCAAGTGATAGAATATGTGCAATTGTTGAGGTAATGAATTGGGTACAAGCTATAGAGATAGTTGTAATTGTGTAATGGTGCTTGGGAATATGTCTCGGGGGCTCTCTGACAGGTGGATATGTCGATATTACAAAGGAAACTCTGGCAAAATTTTTCTAGAATATGGGAGTTAGTGAAAATTTTGAGAGTCTTCATATCATGTCTTTCAAAATCCAAATGATTTTCAAAATCCTCATTTGAGGACGAATGATTTTAAGTGGTGGAGAATGTAAGGTCCCGTAAATAATTTTAGGTCTCAAAACTTAGTAACTGGTGGTGTCGACTGCGAATATGTGTTAGGAATGTGTGATTTCCCCTATTAACAGAATCCCTTCCGGTTATGTTTCACATAGATTTTCCTAATCGTCTCTAAAGACCAAGAGCACTCTTATTACCGTAAATCTCTCCCAAGTAATCATGACAATTTATTCGATGCACTATCCTGAATTATGCTAGCTGGCTTTTAATACAACTTACTTTAGATCACACCCAAGGCTTCGCTATCCCTAATCCCGCCTTTAAGCCCTCGGTTATTGATCTTTCATATAATCTAGGAGTGGTGTTGTTTAACAATTACCTAAATATGCAATCTCTCCCAAGTAATATATACTAAATAGGCACAGCTAATTTAGGATCCTATCAATTAACTACAACAAGAACGTAGTTGAACAAATAGAGATTAAACCAGGAAAATTATATTATCATAACAAGACGTTCATCCTTCAATAGGCTGCATCAAAACCTTAGACTAAATATTTATCTACTCATACTAATGTTCATCATAACAATAGCCAAATTCATCACAAATGGTAAAATACAAAAGGAAGAAAGGAAGAACTCGATGTTGAATTATCCTCCTTGCGTTCAACTAAGCTGTAAAAACCGTAATAATTCCCTTTTGGGCAAACTGGACCTCTTATAGGTTAAGTGGAATTACCCTCGAACTTCCAAGTTTACCCCTGACTTGTATTTCTTCGAACTGGACTAGCGCAGTCGCGCGAGTGGGCGCGCTACTGACCGTGCATATGGCATAACATTCTTCCTCGAACTTTTGGGCTAGCGTGGGCACGCTAGTCTGGGTCATCATTTCAGCCCTTCTTTCTCTCTTCTTTCAGTGTACTCAGCTCCGAAGGGCTTCCATTGCTTCAATTTAGCTCCAAATACAGTTCTAAGTCCTCATACGCACAACTCGCTCCTGTATAAATGAAATTCACAATTAGAGCCAATTTATCATCATTTAACTATCCAATAACAGTGAAACATAGTCAAGCTGGGGCATAAACAGTTGCCAGATTACATGAATCTAGCCTATTATCACATTACATTTTTTCCCTCTAATAACATTGCAATTCTAGTTGGTAAAAAATTATTCATACTTAATAAAATGTTCGGTTATTTCATCTTGAGCTCTAGCCTAGACTTCGCACCGACACTTCGTCACTAGTAGGAATCGCATGGACTTTTAAATTGCTATTTGAATTTTTTATCTCTATTGCCCGTGTCATAAAATGTATTAGGAATGTAATACTTGTAGTAGCTTTGGTTAAACACCATATTTAGTATTATTTTAATGCATAGGAAAACATGAAATTAGCATTGGCATAATTTTAATACATGGATAAGCATGTATAAAGATAGAACTGCCCTTTCAAAATCTTTTTTAAATTCTTTCTAAAGAATGTGGAGGGTATTTTATAAGTAAATAATTTCAATTTTTGTTAATATTTTATGTAATGCATGTACTTTTAATAGGCATGTTGCTCCCAAACGCACACACAAATATACCGGGTCGTACAAGTAATAGTCGAGTGTCGAACTCACAAAGACTTGTATTAATTACCCACTAAATATACCAAGATTGTTATTCAGTCAAGCCATAGACAGTTTAAAAGTGTGATTACACTAAATAATAATTCTATCTAGTAACTAAATTATCAAGTAGAAAAATGGTTGTTGTGTATTCAACTGAGACGAATATTCCAGGGTTGTGATCGATTCGCTAATCCTATTATGTTCTAGTTAACGCTATTCACTCATGGTTGCTAATTAATCAAACAATTCCTCTCGAAGTACCACTCGCCTATTCAAAATAGATTAACGCCTATTTCCCTATAAAATTAATCTATAAAGAACACATTAAAATTAGAATATTTAATTAAGCACAGTGACTAGGTATATTCTTATCCTAATCACAAATTTGTTCCACTCAGAGATAGGATTGTGCTCTATTTAATTCTTCTCTAATTTTTACATGTCTTTCCCAAGCATAGCATAAATAGTAAATAGAACCTAACTATCGGCCTTACAATTAAGAAATTAATCAAAGAATTGAAGAAACAACAATATATTGGTGAATTATATTTAAGGTTGAGTCAACGTTAAGCAATAATTTTCATGGCTAAATCCCAATCCAAAATTATGTCTTTCCCAAGAATAGCATAGATAGTAAATAGAACCTAATTGTTGGTCATACTAACAAGAAATTAATGACAGAATTGAGGAAATAGCCATATATTGGTGAATTATAATTAATTTTAAGTCAACGTTAAGCAACAATTGTAATCATTAAAATTGGAACGAATTTAAATCGATAAAATAATTTGGATTATATTTTAAATTCAAAATAAATAAACTCAAATAAATATTATGGGCTAAAAGAATTGGATTAATTATGTAAATCCAATACGTATGGGTTAAATAAAGAAGTCTAAATCTATTGGGCTAGCCCATTGAATTGGGCTACAAGTAATGAGCCCACTTTATTCGGCCAAATATAGCATCTTCCAAGAGGCCTAGTTTGGTGCCACGTGTCAAATGATGTAGCGCGCCAAGTCAAATGAAAAAGACAATAGGATCATGCCACGTGTCTAAATGACAAGGCATGCGAAGTCACATTAGAAGGACAATAAAATCTAGCCACGTGTGCAAGTGACATGTTCTAGCCTATCAAATGCGACCATCTCACACTTCAATGTGATTGGTCGAAAAGAGTTTATTTTTGTATCGTCCCGTAAATAATTTTGGTCTCAAAACACAGCAACTCGTGGGGTCGACTGCGAATATGTGTTAGGAATATGTAGAATTCTTCGAGGCGAGCAAGCACGCCACGGTTCGGACCATTATGCGACCGCATAATCAGTATGCGGACCGCATTTTCCATCGCATACCCAGGCAGAGATGTTCAGTGACTGGGGTCAGTTCTGCTGTCCAATATGCGGACCACATTCCAATTATGCGGTCGTATAGTGCGACCGCAGATCTTGCTCGGGCTTCTATTTTCTAAAATTTAAAACCCGACCCCCTTTCTAATAAAACACCCTAACCC